>PISX010019196.1:0-38733 GCA_004024625.1 Mellivora capensis
AATAAATAAATAAATAAATAGAAAGAGCATGTTTATAAAGAAATGAGTTCAGATCTGGTCATGTCCAGTGCTCATCACAGATATATGTCATGAAAATATGTAACTATAAAAGCAAAATACCCTACCCTCCCTGTCATACACCTACCCCTGGACGCACACCCAGAAACCATGGTGGTTTGATCAAGAACTTAATGGGTCCCTACAGGTAAGTGGTCAGGTGTTAGTGCTAAACAACCATTGAGAAGTATGTGGTCAAATAAGAGACTTTTAAGTACAGGAAACAAAATAAGAGTTGCTCTAGAGGGGAGGTGGGTGGGGGGATGGGGTAATTGGGTGATGGACATTGGGGAGGGCACATGATGTGATAAGCACTGAGTGTTATATGCAACAGGAATCATGAAAATACCTCTGAAACTAATATACTATATGTTAATTAACTGATTTTAAATTTTAAAAAGTGGGGGAGAAGTATGTGGTCAAAAGAGGAACCATCAGGGATCGAGCCCCACATCGGGCTCTCTGCTCAGCAGGGAGCCTGCTTCCCCTTCTCTCTCTGCCTGCCTCTCTGCCTACTCGTGATCTCTCTCTCTCTGTCAAATAAATAAATAAATAATTTTTTAAAAAGTGGAACCATTACTCATTTCATGTTAAGGCAGGTGTTAGGGGAATACTAGCCACCATTAGCAGAAAACTCCTCAAATCTCAGTGGTCTTGTACCTGATAATTTATTTTTCACTCCTCTGAATTTAGTTGCCACTGGCAGGCGAAAGGGATATTCCACACAGTCATTCAGAGACTCAGGAGTAACTCGGGAGTAAAGATGTTCTTTTGTCTTTAACACAGGTTTCCAAGGTCACCTTGCACTGACATCCAGCTGGCAGTGAGGGAACAAGAAAGAGAAAGGAGAATTTCATGAAAGGGTTTTATGACCCAAGCCTTAATACAGAACACGTCACTTTTACCCACATTTCTTTGGCCAGAACTCAACCATAGGGCTATAACTTAACATGTAAGGGAGTCTTGGAAATATGAAAATAACCATGAGCCCTAAAGGATAAGGACATAAATGTGCTGAACAGATAGTCAGCCCCTGCTTCCAGGCCACAAAGTTGAAAGGTTAGGTGAGGGGGCTAATAGTAAGCCAAAGAAACCACTGTTCTCTCTATTAAAAATATAAATTACAATTGCCATGTGGGAAGAACTTAACAAATCTTAACAAATTATGGGGCAGTTGGCAAAAATGAATCTCCTCTTCCTTATGAGTTTGGGTCTTCTAGCATCTAAGAATTAATCTTTCTTTTTAAAACCTGGGTGGGGTGTATGTGTGTGTTTTCCAACAGTTAGACCCAGAAGAAAAAGGCATACTTGCAACTCACACCATTAAAGGACCCTCAGCAGAACATGAGGGTATGCTTCTACCTACCTTAGGCTCTTCCAAAGGACTAGGAGTGCCCAAGTGCACACTGGGTCCCCCTGTTCATGCCTTTTCCCACAATTTTTACTTTCCCTCACTATTATGGTGTTTGTCCAGATTTATTATTCTCAGACCTAGAAGAGGTACTTTTGGGAAACACTGTACCCCACAAAGGGTCTGATGGCATAAGAGGATGGAAACTACCAAAAATGAGTCAAAGTCCCCATGACTAGAAGATCAGATTTCCTAATGGAAACTGAAGATTTGTGCCTTGGAAGTGTAAAGAATTTCCCTGAAGAGAAAAAAGGACCTGGGGACAAGAGAGTACATTGAGGAATGGGTTTCATGAGAATAGCTCTTAGGAATGGTCAACTTCTTGGGTGATTTCCTTGCCCAGGTTTATTGAGAGAGAACTGACACATAACATTATAGGAGTTCAAGGTGTACAACATAATGATTTGATCTACGTATATACTGTGAAATAATCACCACAGTTAATTACTAATATCCATCACCTCACACGGTTACAATTTATTTCGTATGATGAAAACCTTTACGATCTACTCTCTCAGCAACTTTCAAAAACACAACATAGTACTGCTAACTACAGTCAGCAAACAGGACTTTAGATTCCAGAACTTAGATATTTTATAAGGTGGTTTTGTACCTTTTGACCACCTTCACCCATTTCACCTACCTCCAAACCCTTGCCTCTGGAAACCACTAATCTATTCTCTGTTTCTATGAGTTTGGGATTTGTTTTGTTTTGTTTTGTTTTAGATTCCACATATAGGTGAGATCATATACTATTTGTCTTTCTGACTTATCTCAATTAAAATAATACCTTCAAGGTCCATCCATGTCGTCAAAACTGACAGGATTTCCTTCTTTCTACGGCTGAATAATATTCCATTGTGTATGTGTATGTGTGTGTACACACACACACACACACACACAGTCTACATTTTCTTTAACTGTTCATCCAGCAATGGACACTTAGTTTGTTTCTTTCTTAACTATGGGAAAAGTTGTATATAATATGCAATTTTAAAGTCTTTCATATATTATGAAACTCTCTATTTTTCCCAACCCCTCTGTAGTTTATGTGATGTAGGGAGGCATATTAGAAAAGTTGCCCTAGAGAGATTCAGTCCATCCCATACATAGCCCATTCTACAGCCATCTGTCTGCAGAGACCTCCAACTGGCAGCAGGAGCACTACCAGAAAGATGGCTCTACCACAACCTTCCCCAAAGTGAGGAATGACCCACCGCAGAGGCCATGGGAGCGGGCTACTCAGAGAAGAAGTTGTCAAGCAGAAGACTCAAGATCAACCACAGGACATTTTCACCACCCCCTGCTACTAAAGTAATCCTTAACCGGGAGTGAAATATTGACACTGGGTCCACTTTTAATACAAATGGAGTTACAAATTTTAGTTAGACTTCAAGTTTAGAGACAAAGATCTAGAAATCTCTAATCTTGTCATGATATAATCACAGGAGTGTCCAAAAGGGACAAAGGAAACCATTTAAAGGAGGCACAGGAAAAGGAAGGCACAGCACCACAGACCAATGGACACTGCTGGGCTCTGCCCATATTTCCTCAGATCCCCATTACAAACAGCCTGCACTTTTGACTCTCCTTGGAGGACTGAGCCCCAGAGTCACTGGAGCTGTTTATCCATAGGCTGGAAAAACCGGAAACATCTAGAAGCTAATAGCCCCCCAGAAGAGGCCAGTGACTGTCAGGTGTGGGAGCATGAAAGCTCAGCTCCCTTTCTCTGTGTCCACAAGCGGTGGCAGGGTGCTGCTACGGTATCAGGCGAATATTGGGAGTTCACCTGAGAGTGAACCCATCCCTCACTTGGTCCTTCCCTGTCCTGCTCTCCCTCCTCACTTGTGGTCTTTCTGCAGAGTGCTCCCTCCATAAACCACACGCATCTGAGTTCTCATCTTCAGGTTTGCCTCTGGAAACACTGACCTGAGACACATACATTAAAGAAAGCCACCACCTACTGTTTCTCAAAACTATAGTACTTAGAAGATATAATGGTTTAGATCGAGAAAGAGAAGCACTACGGAAAAGATCACTTGATTTAGCACCTGGGGGGTAACCATTGATTCTAATTCTCCCACTTTTCATACCACATCAACAAGGAAACAGGGAGCAAGCCATGCAAAAATCTTAGGCCCAGTCACTGTCCACAAGCATCAATCATCCTTCCCAGTCTTCAGAAACCACATGGATCTATTCCCCACATTGCTGCTAAAACCATAAAAATAGAGGTAGAAGAAAGGTTTTCATTCTCTTAAGAGGACATGGGATAAATTTGGTGGCTTCAAGGAATTTAAGTCAGACACAGATGAACTTGATCTCAGAGGGTGGGAGCCAAGGCAGACTCAGTGGGTAGGAAGGTATCTGAGAGTTCCTCCTCTCTAATCCATGACACCTTAGACAGACATAAGTGTAGACTTGAATGCTCAGACCTGAAAGAGAAGTCAGGGAAGGCCCATTTTATCCCCACAGTTTATTACAAAATCCATGACATTAAAATGCCAGGAATAAGAGTGTGTGAGGAGGGGGCAGGGACAAGTAAAAAAGACATCACTGAGACTGGGTTGAGGGAAAGAACACTGGATAAAAAACTAGGAGATCTAAATATTTGTCCCAGCAAGCTGTAGAGCCAATTGTGGCAAATGTTTTGGACCTCTGCGTCCAAGTAAATGATGCCTCCCTTAGGAGTATTGCCTCAGAGAACTTCACAATTGTCAGATCAAACAATTGCTCAAGTTATTATTGAAAATCCTCCCTTGAAATGGCCTCTGAGAGATGTACACAGTCCTCTGGTGATAGGTGAGCTATCTTCCAGAATAAATCCTGGTTCCTGATCCAAAATAATTTTTGCTTTTTATCGTGAGACTTTCGCTGCTCTCCAAAAGTGTGGTTTGACCACCTCTACCACGAGGAAACAACAACGCCCGGAGGTAGACCCATGAAATGAGGGAATATTTATAAATGTGATTTTAAAACTGGAAGATTCCTTATTCAGATAAGACCAAAGTGGGAAGTCAATCTTGGTCATTTTAAATGGGGCAAAATATCCCACTTTGTTCATTACTCACTGGAAGAGATAAATCGTGTAAGAGGTTATGGTGACATTGACCATTCCTGCTTTTTAATTCCCAGAAATAGAAGCACCACAATCAAAAGTTACTCAATACTCCAGGCATTACGAGAAAGTTACCTCCAACAGAAAACATTATGGTGATGCTTTTCTTTAATTTTCTATTGTTTGGGGGTTTTGTTTTGTTGTCTTAAGAGATGTTTTTGAGGGGCGCCTGGGTGGCTCAGTAGGTTAAGCCTCTGCCTTCGGCTCAGGTCATGATCCCAGGGTCCTGGGATCAAGCCCCGCATCAGGCTCTCTGCTCAGCGGGGAGTCTGCTTCCTCCTCTCTCTCTCTCTCTCTGCCTGCCTCTCTGCCTACTTGTGATCTCTGCCTGTTGAATAAAAATAAATAAAACCTTTAAAAAATATTTTTTAAAAAAAGATGTTTTTGAGCCTTTGACATGTAGACAAAAATAAAACCTCTGAGCCTGAAGAACCACAGGCTTCCCTTTTCTGCGAACAGCACTGAATACGCACAATGGAGAATTTACGGGCCACAATGTGAGTCGACTTCTTTGATAAGGGGCCTAAATTTAATTTGCAAACATGTGGCTGTGACCTCCCTAAGCCAATGGCTAGAGACTTGGAGCAACGTGTGTGGGCCAGCTGTGGAATCTGGCTCAGCTCCTGGTTGAAGTCAACTCCCTTCTCTAAAAATTCTTTAAATACTGGATGAGTTGTGTCTAAGTAGAGGTTTTCAAGGGGAGGAGGTGTGGGGAGTTGTTAACAAAAGACAACAGATGAGCTCATGAAACTTTAACAAGCTGTTGGGGAGAATTCCACGTGTGGGGTTTGAAGGTTGCTCTGCCGTCTTCTGTTAACAGTAATAAGCTTATTGAAAAGGACTAGCTTTTCAAATGAGCTTTCTTTTTTGGAGAGGGAAGGGTGTATGTTACATAGGAAAAGGCCTTTTCATTCCAATCACACTGAATGTCCATTCATGAAAGTGCTTAGACTGGCCGACTTGACAGGTGTACCCACACTCAGCCATGAGCACTCTACACATGGTCATGATTTCCTATAAATTCCAGGGGCTTTTTTTTTTTTAAGAGAAAGAGTGAATGAGAGAGAACAGAGGGAGAGGAAGAAGCAGACTCCCCGCTGGGCAGGTAGCCCAACGTGTGACTCAATCTCAGGACCCTGGGACCATGACCTGAGCTCATGGCAGACACTCAACCAACTGAGCCACCCAGGTGCCCCTCCAGGGGCTTTTCAAAAGCATATGGCTCTTAGGTGCCCTCTCAGCCCTTAAAACTTGTACCTAAATGTTCTTGAAATATTTGTTTCATACCTACTCACACAATCTCCAGCAGAGGTAAGTGCAACACTTAGAGTGGCTGGTACAGTATCAATGCCCATGCCTGAGTTTATATTCTGAGTATGACATGTGAGTTCAGTCACAGAATTAATTAGCTAAGAGACCATATTCTCTTTTAATCAAATCTTTGACTTGATCTTCCCATCAAGGAACTGTCTCCCTTAAAACAAATCCTCTTTTATGCGATTCCATGTTATTAACAATGTGGATTTCCTGACAGAGAATCAAAAGTTTTGCTCATAAGGTATCTTATGCATTTGCTCTATGTTTCTGTAAGAGAATATTCCCATGATCAAGTTCTTAAACAGAAAAGCAGAGGGCTAACTTTCTAGAAAAATATGCCTGTGATCCTTCGTGTATTTGCCCATTAAACTGTATCAAAGTTCATTAACTGAACTGCAATGGCAAAACACCATTGTGTCTTTAAGCATTATTAGAATAGAATAGATTATTTTAAACTAAAAATTCTCAGGGGCATCTGGGTGGCTCAGTGGTTAAGCATCTGCCTTCAGCTCAGGTCATGATCCTTCGGTCCTGAAATTGAGCCCTGGATCGGGAATCTCTTCTCTGCAGGGAGTCTGCTTCTCCTTCTACCACTTCCCCTGCTTGGGTTCCCTCTCTGTCTCTGATGAATAAATAAAATCTTTAAAATTAATTAATTAATTAAAATAAAAATTCTCAGAGCAAACAGCTCTTAATCCTTTGCAGACTTTTATAAAACTTTCATTGTCTAGAGTCTCTTCATTCCATAAAATCTTCTGCAGAATGCTCTTAATCTGCCTCATTAACTATTTGATCTTGGGTGGGTCATTTATGTCCCCAAATCTGTTTTCTCATCTGTATAAGGAGAAGTATTCCAAATAGTTCTAAGTTCCCTTTTAGCCCTAAATGTTCTTGAATAATACGATCCCATGGTCCCAAGTCATTCTACAGAAATTTTTTCATAGCACTTATATTTAACTGTATTATAGCAAATAATGGATTATGTTCTAGAGGCCCAGAAGAGTTAATGGAACACTGAATAACTAAACTATGTCACAAGTCCATAAGTATAGAGAGAAATAATACAAACTTTTAAAACGTAATGCATTAGTGGGATGCCTGGGTGGTTCAGTCGGTTAAGCATCTGCCTTCGGCTCAGGTCATGATCCCAGGGTCGTGGGATCGAGTCCTACACTGGACTCCTTGCTCAACGGGGAGCCTGCTTTTCCCTCTCCTCTGCCTGCTGCTTCCCCTGCTTGTCCTCTCTGACAAATAAATAAAATCTTTAAAAAAAATACTTAATCCATTAGTATAATAGCTTCTACGTGAAAAGGTAACAAGAAAAAAAGTAAAGATAGAATCATTATCCTGATGGAAGAGAGTGAAAAATTGATGCCCAGATAAACAATTTGAGCAAGTTTATTAGCTCCAGCAGAACCAAGACCCAAAAAGGGAAATATCACTGGGAATCCACTGCAATGCACGTGGCAGGCTACGTTATTTCTACATACATGACCTCCACAATTCTCCAGGGAAGACACTTTTAACTCCATTTTTAACAACGTGATAACAATCAGAGATTGTATGTGTGGCTTCAAATTATTTCGATACTTTCAGGTACGGAATGGAAACAAATGTGTTTTGGTTGTAAGAGAGTATCTGATTGACGGTAACTTAATCGAATGGTTTTATATTTCATAAATAACAAGAAGTCCGGAATTAAGGAATTGGGGGATTTGTTCAATAGCTCGACGCTGGATCCACTTCTCTATGATTCTTGTCACCTCACCCTCATGGGTCACAAGATGACTGCTGGTCTAGATAACTCAGAAGTACTGCAAGAACAAAAGATTCGAAATCCTAGGAGTATAGGTATATGTACGTGAAAGACGTTGACATAATTAATGACCTGAAATTATTAAAGCCTAGAATTTCCTGGAGAAACATTCATCATTTGTTTCATAGCCCAATTTTATCCAAAATGGCAACTGTAGAAGCCAAAAGTGAGTACAGAGCCATTTGGAAACACAGCTACCACAAGGTAACCATTTAAGAGGCATAGATGAGCCACAGTCATTCAGGGAAGATCAGCTCATGTAAATAAACAAGAAGCTCCTCTTTTTCCGAAGAGAAGTCTTTTTAAAGAAACAAGGAGCTGTTGACATGATGGGCTCATCTCTTCAACATCTCACAGATGACATTTGCCCCTCATCCACACTGGTAATAGATGTTAATTCTGTGAATCTGTGTTCAGAGTTGGCAAAAAACAGCAAAAGTTCACAGCAGTATACAATGTCACTCATGCCTTGTCCTCACTCTAAGGTTCTGGTATTTGCTCCTGCTCTGGGTTCTGATGAGCCAACAGACCCAGGCCACCAACACCTAGGACCTCCAGGCTCCTCGTGCTGAATCTCTGCTACTTGATGCTGTTTCTGCACTCCTAGCAAACAACAGCTTTAAAATCCCTTTTTTGGGGGGCACCTGGGTGGCTCAGTCAGTTAAGCAGCTGCCTTTGGTTCAGGTCATGATCATGAGTAGGGATCGAGCCCCGCATCAGGCTCCTTGCTCAGTGGAGAACCTGCTTCTCCTTCTTCCCCTGCCTGCCACCCTGCCTACTTGTGCTCTCTGTCCATCTCTCTGTCGAATAAAAAAATAAAATAAAATCGTTAAAATCCCTTTTCTGAAGGCGTTGTGCATCTTTCTCCAAAACTTCCTTGTTTTGGTCTTCTTCTCAACCTCTTCTCTCTTATAGAAATCCCCCCCTTACCTTCTATACCATTTTTGTTCTTCTTTTATGCTAAATTCTTCACAAGCTCATAGTATCTATTGCAGAAGTTATAGACATGTCAAATCTTTGGGGTAGATGTGCCCCTTTACATTCTGCTCAAGTACTCTCCAGATGTCCCTGAGAATTCATATTCCCAGAAAGTCTGGAGAATTAATGCTGGTACATTTCTTGCTAGCCTTTCTGCTCTATGTTGTGCAGGCAAGTGAGGCAGAATAAGCTCATAGCATATTGTCTCAGAAATGATTTGGTATGCAAAGAGGGCAATTTTGAATATTGAATTTCATCTAGTTCTTATCCCCTTTTGTATGGGAGAAAGTGCCATGACTATATATACTTTGAGAAAAAACAACCACCCAGAATTCCTACATACCTTCTGGATTTGTAAAATTTCATAGGGTTCCTCCTCCTCAAGCACTGGGTAAAAAAGAGAGACCAGTAATACCTAACTTGCTATTGATAAGAACACCATCATTCTCAGATCATGACCTTGGGAAAACAGCTAGACATAAGAATAGAACCATTTTTTAGTGTAGCCTGGTGTGCGGAGAGCAGCAAATTGGATGCAAGGACTGGGTATGAGGGCTCTCGCAAGCTTTCCCAGGGATGAATATATGACTATGTAACATTAAAAACCCAGTGTTTAGATTTGGGGTTTGTGTGTATATTCCCTTTGACGTGTCATAGGAGACTTTAGCTCCCTAATGGCCCATCCCAGACAGGCAGAGCAATAGTCCCCTGTCCTCACAGGCAGCCGAGCCCCAGTTGCATATAAGGATATGCTTGAGACACAGAAGAGATGAGTGGGATCTCCCCTTCCCCGCCCTCAGATACAGGCGTGATCTCAAACCCAACATTGTCAGTGTGACCTTCCAAAAATCCTCTCTAGGTCTGTAAAATGAGAAAGTTCTAATAACCAATATGAGAGCATCTCTGTGTTCACTTTCAACTGCAGAATATTATAGATAAGCATTATGTGCTCTGAAATCTAACCAGTCCACCTACGGCAGGGAGAGAAGAAACAGCAGGCTTGGCCATTTATTTCTGTGCATCTTCTCTGATTTCCTAGTACATCTTTGAACCTCACTTTAGCATTTGTATATACCTGCCTCTGTGGGAGGCAGAACAGAATTTTCTTCTCCTTGAATACCCATCCTTTCTTTCCCCACTTCCCCTACCACCCACTGACATTCATACCTCTTCCCTCAAAAGTGGTCTTTGGGGGGGGGCTGGGTGGCTCAGTGGGTTAAGCCTCTGCCTTCGGCTCAGATCATGATCTCAGGGTCCTAGGATCGAGCCCCGCATTGGGCTCTCTGCTCCGCAGAGAGCTTGCTTCCTCCTCTCTCTCCCTGCCTGCCTCTCTTGCCTACTTGTAATCTCTGTCTGTCAAATAAATAAATAAAATCTTAAAAAAAAAAAAAAGTGGTCTTTGGGCAGATGGAAGAAAACAAAAGAGCATCTGATTCCAGAAACATATCAAGGTTATGCCCCCCAAAAAGGTAATTGATGTTACAGGAAGAACACTTTCTTTTCCTTAAATATGGAAGACCACGTAAAGGTTGTCCATCCTTCCCATGGAACCTCAGGAATGTGCTTCTTTCCCTCCAGCTCAGAGTTCTCCATCCTTTTTCAGTCTGAGGCTCCCTAAACGTCAACTGAGGCCAAAGCAAATACCAAACAGTTCCACATTAAAAAAAAAAAAATCACTAAATCCAAACTCTTAATAAGCACATTAGGTAGAACAAATTAGAGCACTTTGGGAAAAAAAAATACTATGCATAAATTGAAAAAGAAGTATATTTTTAATCACTTAACTGATAGGGTATGTATGCCTGTTACACAGCACATAACTTCTTAAACCCTGGAACTAGGTTATACATCACCACCCTCGTTTCCTATGGCACATTAAGTTTCAAGAGCATTGGCTTTTTATCACAGCAACTACGAAAAACCCAGCTTTGCTAAAAGATGCCTTCCCTAAAAGCAATGTGGCACTTGATGTTAAAACCATAGTTCACACGGTGTGCGATAGAGGTCAAACGCTTTTCCTCAAAAATAAAATATCCATGGTGATAGAGCCCCTTTGAATTTGCTGCTGTTTCCCAGGGCACCTTGGCACTGGGTTTGGGACCCACAGCCCTAGCTCCATTCAGAGGGAAAACAGTTGTAATTGGAACCAATCTGGTACTAATTGCCTTAATTCCAGAAAACCCAACAGGAGGAAAGATGGGTAAAAATATGGGGAGGACCTTAAGCATAACAGAGGGAGGGAAATCAGAGAGAGGAGGGACTCTAAGTTGCCCACCCAACATGGACTCAATGAATAGATAGTTGACTCAAGAGGACACGTAAAATCAAATATTCCACTTTCCTATGCCTCAGACATGGTGAATGTAAGAGATTACATGTGTAGCCAGCTCCCTCACTAGATTAAGACACAAGCAAAAGATCTTACTCATTTCAGTGTGCCTCCCAATACCTAATTCAATACAGATTGTTGTATTGAATTCCCTTACCCGGAACACTGAACTTGAATCTAATTGCAGTAGAATGTGCTCATTAATTTGTTCTGATTTATTTTACACCTCTAGAATTAGGGCTTCTTAGAATTCAATACACAGATTAATGGAGAGTATGAATGTATTTCTACTGCTCTGCTTGGGATCTCTTCATGCCCCTGCTGGAAAGCTGAGAAGAGCAAGGACTTTATGGTTTATTTTGTATTTCAAACTAAGTACCTAAAGGGAAACCATGGCTGGCAAGGCAGGAAGTCCAGGGTGTACATGCACTTATTTTACCTCAAAAATGACATGTGTGAGAACAGATTCTATGGCTTTCTACTGTGTGAGCGATAGCATCTGAGAGAACTGTTCCATAACTTCTTTTAGTCTTTGATCACCACGATAAACAAAATCCCAGCTATGCCTGCATCATCATTTTTTAAAATATTTATTTATTCATTGAAGAGAGTGTGTGCAAGTGGGGGGGGGTGGGCAGAGGAAGAGGAAAAGGGGAAGCAGACTCGGCACTGAGTGGGGAGTCCGTCATGGGGCTCGATCTCATGACCCTGAGATCATGACAGGAACCAAAAATCAAGAAGAGGACGCTCAGCCAACTGAGCCACCCAGGCTCCCGGTGTCTACGTCATCATTTGCCAGGAAAATATACGTCAATCTACCACTGCCCAGGGAGATCAAAAGGGTGTAGGGTTCTCTAAAAAATACTTTTGGTGATGGGCACCTGGGTGGCTCGGTCTGTTAAGCATCTGACTCTTGGTTTCGGCTCTGGTTATGATCTCAGGGATGTGAGATCGAGCCCCACCTCAGCCTCTGTGCTGGGTGTGGAGCCTACTTAAGATTCTCCTTCTGTGCCTTCCCCCTTCCTCCTCTCTAAGAAAAAAAACAAAAACGCAAAAAACTTTTGGTGATAAAGACGGATTAAGGAATGGAATTAAGTGACTGAATGTGGACCAGAATACTGGTTTATGTTCCTTCTGTGTTTGGAAACTTTATTGCTGTTTCAATTTACAAGTACTTGAGAGAGGGTATTTGTTTTCTCCTTTGGGTTTTTTTTTTTTAATATGGTTACATCATTTTGTTCACAGTACTAGAGTTAATCATACTTTGTACTTATCTCTCTCATCTTTTATCAGAAAATTGCCCAGCCAACCTGTGTGGCCAGATTCTTCCCCAGTGCAAGCTAGCTCCGTAAAAATCAAAGGATAAAAGAATTCAGACTACTAGCATCGGTCATCAAAACCAGCCTACCGGGAAAAACACCTGCTAATATACTTTACAGGTAAGGAAGGAATGGGACAGAATCTGATAGAGTAAGGAAAATAAACACTTAGCATGGACCTAGAAACATACTGCAGGCTTATAAACTTTATCTCCTTCACTCACATTCACAGGAAGAAGAAACTAAGGCCATCAGATTGGATAAAGACTTTCCCTTGATCAAGGGCAGAACCAAGACCTAAACCTTGGTGGGATCAAACATCAAAACCACTTGCCACACGATTCTCTGACATTAAGCGGGGCCGTTCCCAGTGAAAACTAGAGAAACTGTACTGGGTTTGAGGGAGAATAATACAAAGGCCCCAATTCTTTTTTCCATGTGAAGTCAGGAAAGACCTTTTAGCCTCACCCACCCATGCCTGGAGACAGTTGGCCGGTAGGGGAAGGCATATCAATGGCAGCTAGCGACAGTAAGGTCTCAAGAGTAAGCTGGCTAGAAATACAGTTTTTGGAGTATTATTTAAATTTAAATACAGTTAACATATAGTATATTATTAATTTCAGAGGTGAATTTCCATGATTCATCAGTGTTATATAATACCCGATCTGAGCATCCCTGATTCCCATGAATCTGACCACCCCACCCTCCACTAGTCATCTCCATCATAAGCACACATCTCTTCCCCTCCTGATTTTCAAGATTTGTTAACCTGACCTTATTAACCTTTTCCCATGGCTAAAACTTGGCCTGATCAGCTTCATCGTTTCTTCCAATTTTCAATCAGTTGGAACTAAAAATGTTTCAAGTTGAACAAAACACCTATTAGTCTTTAAAATGTGTCTTGAACACAACAGTCCTGCATGCTAAGTGCATAGGAACTTTTTCGAGTATTAATGTTTAATGACAGAGAAGGAACAGTTAAGCAGAGAACAGATCCCAGCAAACTGCTTTTATTTGAACCTACAAGGCTCCAGAGCGGACATAACTTGAGACAAGCCCCCAAACCAAAAGTCTACATTTTGCTATTTTCTTAGGCTGGGGTAACCCTAGAGACAGAGTTAAAGACAGGCATTTTAGACACCAGAGATTTATTAAGGGTTTTTTTGTTTTGTTTTGTTTTGTTTTTAAATGAAAAACCTACCCAAAAAAGTGAGGGAAACAGGATAAGGAAGAAGAGCAGCACTGGTAACAAGAGGGCTGTGGGAGGGGACCCCTCTGGGCTCAGATGATATTGAAGGGTTGTCCTCCCTTCAGGAAAGGGGCCAGGCTTTGGTCGGTCCCCATCAGTCAGTTTCTCACTGCTGGAGGCACTGGGGAGGAGGCTGCTGGCAATCTTCCAGGCATTTCTATGAAAGCAGCTCTGTCAGCTAAGGGCAATTTTATGGGGAAGTTACCAGGTATGTGTTGTGAACAGTAGGGGAAGGAAGGCGCCAGCTGGGAAAGAGGATCTGGTTGGACATCAAGATCATCTACTAATGCAACCCAAAGTATGGTTTGCTAGAAACTTAGAAATGCAAATTCTTGCTCTCCACCCCAGACCCACCAAGTCAGAAACACTGGCGTGCAAGCAACGATATACTTTTTAACACACCTTCTAGGGGATTCCATGTAGTCTGAAGTGTGAGAATCACCTGATGACAATATAAAAATTTTCCACCTAATAGTATCTATCACAATATTAGTCACTAACAGACTTAAGTCAGCACAAGTCATGTTGAAATGAGGAACCCCCTGAAAAATATTTTGATTTAGGTATCTACAAAAGATGACCCTATACATAGATGCCTAGCTTCAATGAGCCATATACACTTCCACTTTCACTTTCTCTACCTTTCCCCTAGTTTTCTGGACTCTTTCCATGATTGAGTGCTCTGTGAAATCTCTTTCCTGGAGTCTTTTTAGAAAGCCTTAATTAGTCTCATACATTTGCAGGTCACCAACTCCAACTGCCCCCAAAGGAGGGGTTTATAGCCTAAGAAGGTTTTGCGTTGCACTAGATCCTCCTCCTTTCTGGAGTAAAACCTGTGAATACTAAGTTGATATTCTGCAGTCATTCTGGCCTGAGTAAGAGCTTATTATTTTCTTAACCAAGCAACGTGAAAAAAGAATTAGGCAACACATAATCAAATGTCTCTGATCCAAGAAGTTATGATTTCAGACTATTTTTTCCCCACAAACTTTCCTCTTAACCATTAAAAACTAATATTCAAGTATCATCTTAAATATTGTAAGGTAAACACTTCTAATGAATCTGCTTTGGGGGGGCTGATTTCTCTTTTATTATTGCTGCTATTATCATGAGCTCTTTTAAACATAGAGGAAAGTCTAGAGTATAATGTAACATCTGTAAACTCACCACGTAGATTTTAATTATTAATATTCGGTCATATTTTCTGCAGTTTTCCTTTTAAAAGAAAAGCTTTTGGGGCGCCTTGAGGCGCCTGGGTGGCTCAGTGGGTTAAGCCTCTGCCTTCAGCTCAGGTCATGATCTCAGGGTCCTGGGATGGAGCCCCTCATCGGGCTCTCTGCTCAGCAGGGAGCCTGCTTCCCTTCCTCTCTCTCTCTGCCTGCCTCTCTGCCTACTTGTGATCTCTGTCTATCAAATAAATAAATAAAAATCTTAAAAAAAGAAAGAAAGAAAGAAAGAAAAGCCTTTATAGACACTGTCGAAGCTCTCTTGACCTGCTTGGAAGGCGTGTAGGTGTCAAGGGATAAGCACTTTCTTACCTCATGCAGATACTGGGGCACTATTTTTGGCATTATATTTTGCTATAAAAGTGTTTTAAAAGATATAATCTTTTATCTCATTGTGTTATCCTCTAAAACGGTAAAACCTAATGAGATGAAGAAGTTAAGACAATTCAAGGGATAAAAGAGAAACTTTTCAAAATAAACATTTCAAAATAAAAGTCATAAAGTTATGAATATAAATTTTTGTAGTGAATATAAAGATAGAACAGGCTTATCTTATAAATACTCTTATAAAAGAGTAGACAGATGGGTTTACTATTTAAGAAAAACAACATAGAAACAGAATCTATCACTAAAGAAATGGAAGATTAGAAAGTAATAATGATTAAACTGCAAAAATCTAAAACAGAAGCTTTGTAATTTTAGAGACAATGAAGCCTTCTTAAAATAATAGGTGGCCCTGGGAGGCCCAGCCGGTTATATGTCTGACTCTTGATTTCAGCTCAGGTCATGACCTCAGGTGGTGAGATGGAGCCCTGCGCCTCGCATCAAGTCTCCTCAAGACTCTCTCTTTCCTTCTCCCTGTATCCTCTCCCCCACCACTCTCTCTCTAAAAAAAGAAAAAAAAAAAGAGAGAGAATTATAAAAATCCAAAAAGTCTAAAGAAATTTTTAAAATTAAAAGCATCAAAAGTATCTATTACACATTTGTTTGATAATGGTATCATAAACCAAATAACTGGGAAACAATATTTTCAACATATCAGAAAAAAATTAAAATACAGAATATAGAACAATTTCATATAAAGCAGTAGAAAAAAAAAAACTACACAATTCTCCCTTCATCTCCCCAAAAAGTGTCTCAGAAAAAAATACTAATGACCAAAAATTAATACAGGACTGCTCCTAAAAAAAAAATTAAATTTAAAAAGGCAGATTGCTTGAGCATTTAATAGCAACGCATTTAAGTTAAAGAGTCAAGAAGTATCAAGATACCTGTGGTATAAGTATACATATATACATATAAATATAGGTGTATGTGTATATAGATTATAATGTATTAGTTTTCTATTGCTGCATAACAAATTACAAAATTTAGGGGGAAAAAAAGGAAAAATTAGGCGTGTAAAACAAAAGAAAACAAAAAACGTTTATTGACTCACACAGTCAATAAACGTTTTTTGTTTTCACACAGATTTTGATGGGGAAGAATCCAGGACTGGCCTAGCAGAGCTGAGCCACTGTGGCTCAGAGTCTCTTACATGGTTGTAGTAAAGACGTCAGTCAAGGGCAGAACCATCTCAAAAGTCAATCAGAGAATCCTCTTTCGAGCTCGCTGGCTGTAGGCAGACCTCAGTCTTCACTGTTAGTAAGAGGCTTCAGTATCTTGCCATAGAGGCCTTTCCATAGGACGGCTAACATAGCCACTTACTTCCCTCAGAGCAAGTGACGAGAGAGTGAAAAAGAGAGATACCCACAGAAGTCAGTCTTTAATAGCCTAATTTCAAAAGCATCTATCACTTCTGCCAAACTCTGTTAGCTAGAAACAGGTCAATAGGTCCAACCCATGCTCAAGGAGAGGGAATTGTGCCCAGAGAGAGAGATGAGGATTATGGGAAGCCCTCTTAAGAGTCTAGCTGTCACAATTACATATAAATTTAAATGCACTTACAAATTATGTATGGCCTTTATATATTATTATATGGTGTATATATGTTTTTAAAATATATGGTGTATGTATATTTTAGCTAAATTTTTTTCAAGCCTAGGACAGTTTTAAATATTTATGCAGAATTTTTCCAAGAGTATCCACAGGAATGATCACTTCAATTTGGCAAATGATAGGTTTATATTTATTACTGTAAAGATGTGGTGTATCTATACCAATAGAATACTAGTCAAGAATGAATGAAAGAAGGAAATGAATAAAACCTTGCCATTTGCAACAATATTATGCTAAGTGAAGTAAGTCAGACGGGGAAAGAAATTGTGTATGATCTTGCTTGCATGTAGAATCTTAAAAAAACAAACAAACAAACAAACAAAAATGAAAACCAAAAAAGCAAGTTTGTAGGTGCAGAAACAGACTGGTGATTGTTATAAGGTGTAGGTGGCATGCAGGTGGGTGACGTAGGTGGGAAAAATAGAAGACAGGGGTCAACAGGTACAAACTTCCAGTTATAAAATAAATCATGAGGATGTATGGTGACTACGGTTACTAATACCATATTAAATATTTGAAAGTTGCTAAGAAAGTGGATTTTTAAAGTCCTCATCACACGAAAAAAGATTTTTTAACTATGGATGGTGACAGATGTTAAGTAGGCTTCTTGTAAATGTATTCCAATATCAAATTATCACATTGTACAGCTAAGGCTAATGCTAAGTATCAGTTATCCTTCATAAAAAATTAATAAAAATAAAATTCTTTCAGTACTCTGTTTTTCAAATATGATTATGCTTTCCCCCCAAATCCTAGGAAATAATTATGAAAAAAGGACAGCATTTTCTTAAATGTTTTCCTCAGAGGAAAAAAATGTTAATGATAATAGTCTATGTAATTTAAAACACAAATGTAGACCCTAACTATATTTCTGCAGATCTCCTACTTACTTCTCAGAGTACTTACTTCTACTCCTCAGTAGAGGACTTCATTCAAAGATTGGGTCGGGAAAGGGGGACAGGTGACAGGAATGGGTGTTAAGAGAGATGAGAGATGGAATAGTTTAACCTTACCATCATTGTTTGCCTTGGCCATATATTTATGGGAAGTTAAGTTACTAAGGGAAGTTAGTTACTAAGCATTCTCCCCGAAAATTACATTCCCACTTACTGATTTGGGACCCCAGAGCAGAATTCTATCATTCATCTTTTATAAATGATGAAATCCGAAATGTGTCTGGGTTAAAATTTTGTGAACATAGCTTATTTACAATATTTTATGGCATTGTCATATATCGGCATACACTGGGAATCCATGTATTTCTGCCCTTACTGCCAACATTATAACCTGAGCGATGGAGATTCCAGGTTTTTTGTTTTTTTTTACTTCCCCTCTCTAGCCACACCGGATAAAATCCTTATCCCTGGGTGTATTATCTTTGTTTAATTCCTGAAAATGATAACTGGTTTTGCATTCTTTCTAAGATCTCCTAGATTTGGGGCCTGGTACCCAGAAGGTGCTCAATTAATGTTTATTGGATGAATTAATGGATTGGTGAATGTCTACTCTAGATTTATGCATACTCTTCTATCCAGGTCCTGATCCAGATCATGGTGCTTTGAACCTATCTAATCTTGATATTCAGTAGTTCTACTAGATCTTTGAAACATATCATCTAAACCTTAGTTCCTGTATTTATGAAACTTCCTCTACCAAGCATTGTTAAAATATGAAAATATGAAATATGAAAATATGGTCATGTATGTGAAAAAAATTTACAAACAGTAATATTTATAAAGTATTATTGCATTATTATGGTCATCAATCATCCCAGATACAATTTATAACCCATTATACTAAACTCCAACAATTTTTCACCACAAAGGAAGCTCATTGCAAGAAGTATCTATCTAACAAATTTATAATGACCTGAGGCTTGGGAATATCAATGCTCATTCAAACTACAGAATACTTGCATTGTAATATATTTATAAAACCACCTGATTGGTAGTAAGGTAACCAAGATTAAATCTCAGAAATCTTCTATATACTAGTTTTAAACAATCAGGTTGAAAAGGAAAGTGGAAGGCACCAGACATGACATTCAAACAATGAACAAGCATTTGGAAGTATTACATCCTTTAACATGGGATGTATCCAGCTGTGGATAAGACATTCTAGGCAGCAGAATGAATGAGTGAGCCTTAGTCACTGCCTCTTGAGATGACTCCCTTAACAAGGTACCTTCTACTTGAGTTTCATCACCCGTGAAAGGTATTAGATTAGATTTCTGTTTCTGAATTACATTTTGTAGGGCTCTATGAACTCAAGGACCACTCCAGAGGGTCAGAGCAGGGTTAGGGATCGGTAGCACTCAGAGACCCTGGTGCTTGTTTCATTCTGATCCCCATTTTGAGAGAACCCATAAATTTTTATTTGAAAAGGGACTCATTTTTTTGTTTTTCTTTGTGCCACAAGTACGTCAAACTTCATTTCCAAAATTGAACTCAGCATTTTCTTCTCTTCTCCATCAGATAACTGTTCCCCTATCCCAACCATCTATGGGGCATTCTTGGTGAGAAAACTCAGTTCATTCTAACTCATCCCTTTTCCTCACCAGATATCCCCCCTAACATCTGATCAATGACCAAGTCTTACCCTGAAGAAATTAAGGATAGGGATAGCAGAAACAGAAAAAAAAAAAACAAAAAAACAGGGTTGTCGTTTCTTGGACTGATCAAAGCTATAAAAATGGAAGTTACAATTATATTTGATGAAAATCTTGAGAAAAGTAATCAAGTCCTGAGCTGGTAATTGCTCTTCACAATATGATAAGGAGGGAAGAATTATATTTACATTTTGATCACAAAAACACACACAAAAAAATAAAGCACTTTTAAAGAATTATTATGTTAGGTCTCTGTGCTCTACTTCTTGATATGATCAATTATAACTTCTCTTTTTATTGTTCAAAGTACTCTAAGATACACAACTATTAATCACAAATAATTTGTTTGTTTTTTATCTATTTGATTTCCAAGGAATACAATTTTTCAACTTTAAGTCTATGATGGCCACAAAGTTTCTTTGTATGGACAACTGGTTCTGTTCCCTTCATCACAGGGTATTTTCAAATCAGAAGTTTTATTTGTTTGCATAATCCGTAAAATATTTATGATAAGCTAAAGAATATGCTTTTTTAGAGAAAACCAAGTTTTTTTGCTGTAAATGAATTTACCAACCATGGTTGTAATTATTAACCCACCCCACAGCAAATGAAATTATGAGCCTCGTGATAACTAATCCTCCATTGTAATGTGTTGAATATGATCTCTTGTGAAACACATAGAATTTTTCCTTAAAAAAAAAAAAAGGCATTTTTTTTTCCTGGATCTGTCCTTCAGCTACAAAAAATAAAAATCCTCAGATCTCATCCAAAAAGAAGACTAAGTTTGAGTTTGAGTTCTTCCACAAACTTGCACAACAGCTTAAACATATGCATGGAATCATGACTTGTGGACAAAAGCCTGTTTGGAGTAAAGAATATAAACTTTGTGCCTTATTTTTTCATACTGTTCCTTTTACCTAGAACATACCTCTCCTCACATTTCTATCTGGCAAACTGAATCAGCCATTCAAGAGTGTGTGTGTGAGTGAGTGTGCATGTGTGTATGTATGTGTGTATCTTGAAGTTCTATCTCTCCAGGAAGGACTTATTGCTATCTCTTTCATGTTCACCTTGTACTTAGAACATTTCTCAGGTGCCTGGGTGGCTCAGTCGGTGAAGCACCTGCCTTCAGCTCAGGTCATGATCTCAAGGTCCTGGGATCTAACATTTTCAACTATGGTGCTGGAACATTATATATGATATTTACTTATAGGTCTTTCTATCAAACTAATCCATAAGGCTTTTATGGAGGATTCCATGTCTTATTATCTTTGTAACTTCAGGGTCAAGTACAGAAACTTGAGTATAGAAGACATTCAGCCAATAGCCACTGAACTGAGTTAAAGAAAATTAGATAATTATAGTGGAGTCTATTATAGAGAGTTTGAAAGTCAGGCAGAGGAATTTGGACTTGATGGGGTAGGCTTTGGAGAGCTATTACAGGAGTAAAATCCTATAGGATACTAACTAATCTCCCAAACTCGTCCATCATGAGATCTTATCAACTTGAGATATATATATGCAAAGTGATTAAAACAAGTTACTATGTTTATGTTCTAAGCACTAGGATGCTTGATAAAACTGGAATGGCTAATGCAGCTCAGATTTGTGGCCAAAATATTCATGCTAGTCCTCCATCTCTGAATTGAAGTTACTTCTCCAATTATAAGAGGAGATGACAGAATCTTTGGAGGGGTGGGGCAAGGAGACACATGGCCAGAAATCTATGCCCCTGTGTGTTTACCGTGTGAGAGGTGAAAGAAAGAGAGAGAGAGAGAGCGAAGAAAGAATGTCATTTACAGAAAGACCTGTCTCAGAAAGAGCAAGAGCCAAGAAGTAGGGCCACACAGGAGGGAAGACTTTTAATATATTATCCCTTCCCATGAAAGAAACTTGGTCCAGTAGATTTTTCCAACTCTATATCCAATTAGGCTAATGTCCCATAGAGAGGGCTAAGTGAGGAATGTTGTCGTCCCTCAAACAACTACTATGTCCTAGAAGGCAGAGGAAAATATCTTCATGAAAAAAAAGGAGAAGGTAAACAAGGCTTACCTTCTGGTATTAGTGCCATCACCCCAGAAGGAGAAAGTTCTAGAGCAGAAAGCAGAACTCTCTGCACTAATGGAAGGTTTCTATCTGTATTTCCCAATATGGTAGCCACTAAACAAGCATGGCTATTGGGTATTAAGGAGGGCATGTATTGCATGGAGCATTGGGTGTTGTACATAAACAATGAATCTTGGAACACTGCATCAAACCCTAATGATGTATTTTATGGTGACTAACATAACACAGTAAAAAAAAAAATTTAAAAAAGAGGTTAGATTACATGAGAAGCCAAATGTTTAACTTTAATTTTAATTAATTTAAAGTTAAATACCCATCGATGGCTAATAGTAGCATCCATATGGAACAGGGTGGCTCTCTAAGAAGAGCTTTTAAATTATTCTGACAATAGTAAGCAGAACTGTGTTAAAGCAGAGGCATTTAGGAGGGGAATAGATTAATAAAATCTACCATTCCCTTGGCACTTCCTATGTGCTGTTGCTAACCGTTTAACATGAATTAACTAATTTAATCTTCACAACAACCCAGTGAGGTCAAGGACTTCATCGTGCCCCTCTTTCACAGATAAGGAAATAGTTGGTGAATGGCAGAAGTGAGATTTTAACCCTGGAAGTCTGGCTATGCTTGGGAGGGATACCAAATCGAATGTGGCAGTAATGCAAATATCAGAGGAATAGAGCAGAGGTAAAGTCAAGATTTTGAAAGAATTAATAGGACATAACAAATGAGAAAAAATGATGTGCCTACAATCATACCATCGCCAATGACATTTTTCACTCCCTATTAGGCTCACAGCAAGATTAAGGTGACATTATGGTCTATTTTCACATCTGAAAAAAGCTTTGAGAACAAAGTCCCATTAGAGAACCAAGTCACTCTATTTCTAAAGAAGTAATAGATAACAATCTAATGACAGCACAATAGATAAGACTATTACAAACTGAAGAAAGAGAACATGGAAACAGTGCTCTGTAGAAATCACCAGTAAGTAATGAGATCATTACCCAGCAGTATTTCAAGGCTTACAATAGCAAGGTTTCTCTTCATTTATTATGTAGAATCAGAGGATAAATCTCCAAATTTTAAAATAAAAGAAGACCCTAGACATGATCTTGTCCAGTCCCTCGGAATAGGTTTAAAAAATTGTACTGAACAAGCGATTTTTAAGACAACTTGAGCACAGACTGGACATTAGATAAAAGTAAAGAATCATTAGTAGTTTCATTATGTATAAAAAACAGTATTGCTATCCTGTGTCTTGAGTTATAGGTATTAGAGTTACATACTGTATTCTTTCCAGATGAAATGATAGGATGCTTAGAATAAGAGACATGGAGCAGAGGAGCGTAGCAAATGACATAATCGTGGCTAAATGTTGACAACTGACTAAGCCAGATGTTAGAAATATAGGAGATCATTAAATAGTCTCTCTACTTTTGTGCATGTTTGAAAATCTGCATAATAATGCTTGTAATTACAACGTAAAAAGCCCTAAGGAGTTTTTAAATGGAACATAAACACATGAAAAAACATTTCACTTCCTTTGCAATAAGAGAAGTAGAAATGCTGGTTTACAGGGTTACAGGGTTAAACCACTACCTTAGGTTCCAGCCATGATTCCTCATCCTGGGATCAAGCCCTGCATCTCCCCTCCCAGTGGGGAGCCTGCTTTTCCCTCTCCTTCTGTCCTTCTCCACCCCCCCCACCCTGCCCAATTCATGCTCACTCTGTCCTCTGTCTCAAATAAATAAAACCTTGAGAAAAAAAAAAAAGGAAAAAAAACAAACAGAAATGCTGACTTACTGTCTAGGCTCTATATGTTTGGCAAATATTCAAAAACTCTACAACATACTCTTTCAGCAGGAACACAGGCAAGTGGACATCTTACACATTTACAATGGTACCAAAGGCTGAACTGTGCCTGCCAAAAGGTACATTCAAGTCCTAATTGCAAATGTGACCTTATTTGGAAACAGGACCTTTGCAGATGTAAATAAGATGAGACAGGAAGCCTGTCTCTCCCTCTCCCACTCCCCCTGCTTGTGTTCTCGTTCTCTCTTTCTGCCAAATAAAATCTTTTAACAAATAATAATAATAACTGATCAACATGTTTCAAAAACAACAGTATCTGAAAATTGTCTTAAGGGCATACAGCCAATGAAGAAAACACTTATTCAAGAAAAACTATGACAATTTGGTAAAAACTAGTAAAGTCTGTGTTATTTAAGACATGACCTACTCCCTCTCTTCCCCTCCAACCCCCAACTCAGTTTGACACTGTCAGTGGGTGTGGCCAAGAATGTGGTTTCCCTCTCCCTCAGCTGCCAATAGAGAGATACAGTTTCTCATCCACAGGGACAGGTCATTCGCATTTCTCACTCCCTCCAACTCAATCTAGTCAAAGCAGCTAAATTCCCAGTAGATGTGATGAGGGAACAGAAGGCAAGCTGAGGAAAAAGCAGAAGCTGACACCCCACAACCCCCCATAATCCCCCCCACCCCATATATGTGACATTCCTCAGGCACTCCTGGCTGCCCTAAAGGAAAAACAAACAGTTAAATTCTAAAGATCACAATCCTGCAAGAAACAAGTCACCCTCAATTTACAAGTGTCTTCACAATTTACAAGAACAAAGCATTTCTATCACTGGTTTAGCTTCCAGAAGGGAATGTAAATACAATTAAATTGACAGATACTTGAAGTGTTCCTCCAGGAAGCTCCTACTGTTAACGCCTTACTAGAGGGGTAAACAACCTTAACTTGACAATGGCAAGACCTAGGGTATCCAGTGAGTCTCCTTTAGCATATGAAAGTTATTTCTGAAAGTTAAATCTCCCTTTTTCCTTAACTCTCCCAACCCCATAATATATAATCCGACACCCCTCACAACCCTAGAGCAGCAGCTCTTCCTACCCACTGGTCCTCTCCCCGTGCTTTAATAAACCGCCATTTTGCACCAAAGACATCTCAAGAATTCTTTCCTGGGACTCCACCCACCGAACCTCACCTATATGCCAAATCACATCGAATGCAGCCAAAATGTCAGTAGTGTAGGGGCCACTTTTAAGCAGACTCGAGCCCTGTTTTGTAGAAAGGGCACATGGGGACCCCGTGGCTGAATCCAGACAGGCCCCTCAAGTGACATCAAAATATCCACAGGCCCTAAGTGACCAGGCACAGATAACCAGGCACAGACAGCAAAATAGGGAGAATTCCATGCATTGCCATACCTCCTCATCTTCCCCCTTGAAAATAGCCCCCGCCCACTATCTCCTGGCAGAGACCCTCTCTTTGGTCCTGCTCACCGCTCCCTTGCGGTGTCTTCAATAAACTTCTATCTCCTTTGTTCTGCCTCAGGTGAATTCTTTCACCTCCTGTGCCAACGACTTTCACTGCCCAATGCCCCACATTTGGGGGCACCCACCTGATCCAGAGACACCCCATTTAGACACCACAAGCAGATCCCTTCTTCTATCCAACACCCAAGACAGAGAGACAACATGTGCAACAGACCATGAAAACTAGGGCCTCAATCATCCTCTCACCAGCTTATTGCAGGTTCCCAATCAGAAGAAACAAGCAAGAAGATCAGAGTATGCCACCCTGTCCAGCTCCCAAAATAGTGACTCAAAGATATTACCCCCCACTCCCCCCACAAAGAAGTGATTCATAATAACAATTCTAAAATTCTACACAAAGGAACTGGCTTTATCTGAAACAGAGGGTAGAGAAGTTCAAGCCTCAGAACGCTCTCAAAAACAATAGCTTCTTAATTAAGAGCTACAAGTCATAGGCCAGCTAATCCACCAAAGAGAAACAGGGAAAAAGCTAAGAGTCCTCCTGAGGTTAGAGCAAACCTCCAAGTCGGGCCTCAAAAACTACCTTGTTCAAATTTAATTGGATCGGAGTGTGGAGCAATTTATGCCCCGGGGACATTGTCTAGAAGAATAGAGCAATCATCTGGCAATTAGTGGGGCCCAATATCTTGTTGCAATAACAAATGAGGACAAGAGCATAACAGAAAGATCAGAAAAAGAGAAATCCCAGAGTGACCGTGCACAAACCCAAGGCTGCCCTCTAAGAGGAGCAAAACCAAATCTTCCCATTATGGGGGATATGTAATTCACTAAGATAGTCTAGCCAAGTTGTTAAACAATCAAGAAAACAACAAAATGAAGTCCCAGAGGTGGTGGATAATCAGAATCTAGGGTGGTCTAGTTTTTAACAAAAAAGTATAAGACATGCAGGGAAGCAAGAAAGAGTGACCCAGACATTGGAGCTGGTGGGGGGAAGGAAGGAAGGAAGGAGAGAGGGAGGGAGTGAGGAGGAGAGAGAGGAAAGAAAAGACAAGACAAAAATCTGTGAGATGGTCAGCTATGAAATGTAACAATGACATCAAATTTGCCTTTATAAATATGTTTTAAGAACAAAAGGCAAACATACTTCAAGATGTAAAGGAAGCTATGATGAAAATGTTTCATCAAACTGAGAACACGGGTAGAAATTATTAAAAAAATTAAAAGAGCCAAATGCAAATTCTGGCATTAAAAATTCAATAACCAAAATTTAAAAATCACTAAAGGGACTCAACAGTATATATGAATGTCAGAAGAAAGAATTAGAAAACCTCATGATAGATTGATAGAAAATAAACAGTCCAAAGAACAAAAAGAGAAAAAATAAGAAAAATGAACAGAGATTCATTAAAAAAATTTTAAAAATGAGGAACAGAAGAAAACTACGACATAATAAAGGAGATATATGAAAAGCTTACAGCTGAAATCATTCACAACGGTGAAAGATTAAAAGCTTTTCCTCTAAGATAAGAATAAGATAAGAATGTCCACTTTTGCCACTTATATTCAACACAGTATTAGTAGTCCTAGAGAGAACAATTAGGGTCCTTTCTAAATTGAAAAGGAAGAACTAAAATCATCTGTATTCATAGAAACATGATCTTATATGTAGAAAGCCTCAAATGTTACACACACCCATACACATACACACAAAACCAGTTAGAAGTAATAAATGAATTCAGTAAAGTAGTAGGATATAAAATCAACAAACACAAAAAAATCAGTTCTAGGTTTCTATATACTAACAATGAATCATCCAAATAGTGAATTATGAAAATAATTCTATCTATAACAGCATTAAAAAGAATCACTTTGGAATAAACTTAAATGTGCAGGCCAAAGACATACATTGAAAACTATAAAATATTGCCGAAAGAAGATAAAGAAGAAAACAGGGCTCCCGAGTGACTCACTCAGTTAAGCATCCAACTCTTTTTTTTTTTTCATTTTATTTATTTATTTGACAGACAGAGATCACAAGTAGGCAGAGAGGCAGGCAGAGAGAGAGGAAGGGAAGCAGACTCCCTGCTGAACCAAGAGCCCGATGCGGGGCTCGATCCCAGAACCCTGGGATCATGACCTGAGCCGAAGGCAGAGGTTTTAACCCACTGAGCCACCCAGGCGCCCCAAGCATCCAACTCTTAATTTTGGCTCAAGTCATGATCTCAGGATTGTGAGATCCAAGCCCCACAACTGGCTTTGCAGATGCTTAAGATTCTCTTCCTCTCCCTCCACCCATCCCCCTTACTTGCACACATGCATGGGTGCTCTACTAAATAAATAAAAGACACCAAAAAATGCAAAGACATCCCATGTTCATGGACTGGAAGACTTATTGTCAAGAATTCCATAGTACTGGGTCGGGGTTTCGTACGTAGCAAAGCAGCTCCCTCGCTGCGATCTATTGAAAGTCAGCCCTCGACACAAGGGTTTGTAAAAAAAAAAAAAAAAAAAAAAGAATTCCATAGTAGTCAAAGCTATGTACACATTTAATGCAATCCCAGTCAAAATTCTAGTGGTTTTTTTGTTTTTTTGTTTTTTTGTTTTTTTTGCAAAAATAGAAAAATCCATCCTAAATTCATATGAAATCTCAAGGGGCTTCAAGTAGCTTAAATGGTCTTGAAAAACAAGAAAAAAATTAAAAGTTTCAGACTTCCTGATTTCAAAACTTATCACAAAATTGGAGTAATCAAGACAGTGTGGTAATTCCATAAACACAGACACACACGCCATTAAAATAAAACAGACTTCCCAGAAATAAACTCTCACATCTATGGTCAAGTGACTTTTGGCAAGGGTGGAAGACTATTCAATGGGTAAAAGATAGTCTCTTCAGTAAATGAGGCTGTGAAAACTGGATATCCACATGCAAAAAAAAAATGAACCCTTACTTTGAACCATATATAAAAATCAATACAAAATTGATCAAAGACCTAAATGTAAAATCTAAAACTATAAAATTCTTAGAAGAAAACAGAGGAAAACTTTGTGACATTGGATTTGGCAATAATTTCTTGAATATGATAATAAAAGCATTGGCAACAAAAAGAAAAATAGGTAAACTGAACCACATAAAATCAAAAACTGCATCAAAGGACCCAATTAACAGAGTGAAAATGCAACCCACAGAAGGGGGGGTAGTGCAAATCCTCTAACTGATAAGGAGTAATATCCAGTAGATGTAAAGAACTAGTATTCAACAACAAAACACAAGCAACCCTGTTCAAAGTTAGACAAGGGACTTGACCAAACATTTATCCATTGATGATATACAAATGGCCAACAAGAGACAAAAAACAAAAAAACAAACAAAACAGCCAACAAGCATGTAAAAAATGCTTAAAATCTCTCATCACAGAAATGCAAATCAAAACCACAATGAGATACCACCTCACACCTACTAGAATAGCTACCATCAAAAATAATAATAATAATATGTGTAATTGACAGATTGAAAGTGATAAATAGAAAATTCAACAGTAAGAGCTGGACACTTTGATACCCCGTCTTCAACAACGGCTAGAGCATTACAATTAGTAAACATCAATTTAATAACTAAATCAAGCAAGGATCATCCATAGATAATAAAACCATTGGGTGTAATTTGTTGGGAAATAAAATACTTACATGGGCTCAGACCCCTGTATTTCTTATTAACTAAAAAGGGAAAAAGGTACTTGGTGCATTGGAGAAATCTGGTAGGTACCAACTCAACCATCTAGTCACAATAATACCAACAGTAAGACAAATTTGTATTATGTGCCTCCTAACGGGATGCAATAAGAAAAACATAATGTTGGGGCACCTGGGTGGTGCAGTGGGTTAAAGCCTCTGCCTTCAGCTCAGGTCATGGTCTCAGGGTCCTGGGATCGAGCCCCACATCAGGCTCTCTGCTCAGCCGGGAGCCTGCTTCTCCCTCTCTCTCTGCCTGCCTCTCTGCCTACTTGTGATCTCTGTCTGTCAAATAAATAAATAAAATCTTTAAAAAAAAAAAAAAAAAACAATGTCATTTATGGAGCATTCCTTTGCCAAAAAATGATTTGCTTAAATCTACTGCTCAGAAAACAGTCAGGTTAATTTCAAATTGAAGTACTATCTACAAAACTACTAGCTTAAACTCTTTAAACTTATCAATATTATAGGGGACAAAATACTTCTGTAGATTAAAAGAAATGAAAGGGACAGGACAACTAAATGCAATAAATGATGTTTGTTTAGACTCAAAATGGGGAGGATAATGCTCTAAAGGACATATTTGGAGCAATTGTGAAAATATAAGTATTATAATATTTCTATATTAATGTTAAATATCTTGACAGATAAGGAAGGTGGTTATGAAGTTACATAAAAGAATGTTCTAAGTGATACATGGCAGCATATTTAGCATGTCATGTCTGCCACTTATTTTCCAATGGTTGAGAAAAAAATGTATAAAGACATAGAAATACACATATGGGCATAATAGAAATGAAACAAATGTGAGGAAAATGTTATCTATTGGTGAATGTAGAGAATTATATGAGTGGTGACTCTATTTTTCTGAGGGTCTGAAATTTTTCAAAAATGAAAGAAGCGGGGCACCTGGGTGGCTCAGTCGGTTAAGTGTCTGCCTTTGGCTCAGGTCAGGATCTCATGGTCCTGGGATGGAGCCCCACATGGGGCTACCTGCTCAGTGGACAGCCTGCTTCTCCCTCTGCCTCTCCCCACCACTCCCGCTTGTGCTTCCACAAAATCACTCTCTCTCTCTCTCTCTCCCTCTCTCAAATAATTAAATAAAATTTTTTTTTTTTTTAAAGAACTGGGGACAGGAAGGATTGAAATCTTAGAAAAGTAGGGACTTCTCCTGAGACCTGAGGGAAAGGGGAAGCATTAGCATAAATTCTTTGGCTTTCCAGCAGAGGAATGTACATACTGTACTACTAACCTCCACGTTTTACAGTTCTTTTTATCTTCCATGGTGCATTCTACATCAGGGTTTTCCTTAACAAAATGGCAGAATCAAATAAAATGGCAAATTTGCATACTTGTTGATGTTTTCAGTGCACACCCAGAAACTATAGTTTAAATTTCAAGCCAGTCCGTAAACTTTCAGGCTCAAATATTTTGAATACCAGTAAGATAAGTGTTCGTCTTTCAACCCAACGCCTAAAACAAAATGTCTCTTTTCATGCCAACTATTGAGGTTTCCAGACAGGAATGAGTGCCCACATAAAGAAAGTATGGAGAAATAAAAGATTTTCCTTAGTGTTGAAATTGTATAAATATGTAAAAATGTACATTGAACAGCAACATGTGAACTCCTTCTGGAGACAAGTCATATCTTATCTCTCTGATCCTAAACACTAAACACTGTCGGCACTAAACACTGTCAGACATACAGTAAAAAATCACATTTCACTATTATTTGATAATGAATCCTATAAAATTCATAGTACAGAAGCTAACATTCTATCAGTGTGGAACACAGGTAGACAGACCTCTAATATACACCATCGTAGTTTTATGTTATCACGAGCCTGTTTTTCCCACATTTACAAGACATACCAGCTTGCCTCTGCCTAAATTTACAGCTAACATTGATTTTCTAGAGGATGGTTGGCATTTTTCTTGGGGAAAATACATATGAATAGGTCATTTCTCTTCTTCTTTGGGTCTGCCTGACCACTGTTCTTCAACTATTCAGCCGTCCCAACCTTCCCTTGCCACCACCACCCCCTTTGTTAATCACTGCTATCCATTCACCATATTAGGACATAGCCCTTTCTCGCTTTTTCTGAAACCTACCTCTCCTCTTCCTCCTAATCTCTGTAACCATGTTTTCTTTCTTCCACACTGCCTCCAGCCTCTTCTCTATTTTGTTTTCTGTCCTGCTTACTTTGGTCTTTCCTTCTCCTATTCTTTCCACTCAACCACTCTTTCCTCACATCAGGGAGATTGGATGAGCCTGACTTCACCTTATTTGCATGCAAACTCATATACATATCACTATCTCCCTGTTAATAAGCTAAATTACTGTTCCCTACCACAAATTTGTATGTTGAAGTCTTAACCCCTAGTACCACAGAATGTGACTAACTGTAGGGATAGGATCTTTAAAGAGGTAATTAAATTAAATGAGGTAATTAGGGTGGACCCTAATCCAATAGGACAGGTAATTTTTTAAGAAGAGATTAGGAGACACACAGAGAGAAGACTGGCCATCTACAAGCCACTTCGAGAAGCCTCAGAAGAAACTAACCCTGCCAACAGCTTGACCTCAGACTCCCAGCCTCCAGAACTAAGAGAAAACAAATTGATGTGTTATGCACAGTTTTTGGTAGTTTAGTATGGCAGTTCTAGCAAACTAATACACTCTCCAATCCTAGCCCACAAGAATCTCATGGTGCTGTCAATGAATGGCTAAACTGGCTCAGGCTACTCTGTCTCTACATTGTTCAATTCCAGCCTCGCTTCTTTGTTACAGTCCTTTAGCTCTGTCCTGAGATCATGAGTCCCAAGCCCATGGGACTGGGTATATGACCCAATATATGTATAAGCAGCTATCTATCCAATACCATTGGCTGGGCACTGGAGATTCTACCTCCCCACCCCCAATATTCTCCTCTAGCTCTATTGCATCTTTCCTGTTAAAACACTGAAGACTGAGTTTCTTTTTTTTTAATATTTTTTTAAAATTTATTTATTTGAGAGGTAGAGGTGTAAGCAGGGGGTGGGAAGAAGAGCAGAGGTAGAGGGACAAGCAGATTCCATGCTTACCACAAAGCCCAACATGGGACTTTATCCCATGAGCCTGAGATCATGACCTGAGCCAAAAGCAAGAGATGGAGGCCCAACTGACTGAGCCACGTTGGTGCCCCTGAAGACTTGAGTTTCGAGCAAATGTTACCTAATAAAAGAGCAAGTCATTTGGGACATTTCAGCTTGCCCAGAATTAGTCTATCATAAGGTCAAAAAAAATATAGCCCATGGACCAAATCCAGTTGGCTATTTTGAAAAATAAAGTTTTATTAGAACGCAGTTATATGCATTCATGTCAACCTATTACTGATTTTGCACACCAATGGTACCATGAAGTAGCTATAAAAGAAACCATATACCCCATAGATCCTAACATATTTACCATCTACTTCTTTACAGAAAAAGTTGGTAGACCACTGATCTAGAGGACTCAAAGCTCCTCTGGTCAGGGGGTAGGGGCTGTATTTGGGAATGAATGGGTGATACCTAGGGGATATTTCCCTATAAGTGAACCAGCTGGTGACTTTATGAGCAGAGCAGTAATGGGTCCACTGCAGCTATTAACATTTTGTCCCAACTTTGGTGAACTTTTCATTGTCCTAGTATAAAGTAATAAAGTATCTCAGAAAGATACTTATTTCTGCCTTTCAAACTTATCTATCATGACTCCCTCCTTCTACAAAACCAGAGTAAAGGCTGTCCTGTTGCCATGCTTTGTACTTTCCAACCTTCCTGTCTGTGTCCACAGTGTTGCCTCTGCAAAATTACTTAGCCTTAGGTCCCATCTTGCGCAGTTCCTCACAAGAATTCTCTCGAGTCTACTTTGGAACCCTGCAGCACATTCCTTTTAGATTGCAAAGTGCTGATCTCCATTTTCATGTATGTGTGCTTTGCTCCGTTACTGGACTGCGAGCTCTTGGGAGACGGGGGTAAAGGTCTTATTCCAACTTTGTGTCCCCTAAAAGAGCTTCAGTTTTTCATGTAATAACTGTGGCATAAAGCCTTCTTCAATTGTTAACCACATCTCTGCATGGTGACTCACAAAATAATGCTTCTGATTGCCCAGATGGTGGTCTGGAAGTACGCTACATACTAAAAAGTGAAATTGAAAGAGTAGGAAAGTAATTTAATACAATGATATTTTTGCCTAGCCACACTTTTAGTATACAACGTAAATCAAAAGATAATAGTAAGGCCTATGTTTTAGGAAAGGAAAGTACCTTTTTTCTGACTTAACTTTCAAAATAGAGTACATGATCCCTCATTTAGAGATAGAGTCTGGAAAATCTGTAAAGCTTTTATGAACTTTTGTGTCCTAGCTGTCTTGGTTTGGGCTGTCCAGAAGACGACCCTGAGGCAAGGTTTTAAGTGCAAGGGGTTTATTGGGGAAGTCACAAGAAAACAGCAAGGAACTGGGAAGTGAAGCAAAGAAGGAATGGGGAGAAGCTAATAGAGGGCGTTGACTTGAGGCAGCTAGCGCATTGCATGATCGAAGCTTAATTCTGCTGCAACAACTCAGGAACCTATGTAAAAATGCTTCAGTTATCCCACCCAATGGACCAAGGGAACTAGGGTAGCTCTACACCAACTCCAGTCAGTGGTTGAGGGCTGCTCCCAGGGGTATGTTTCTTTCCAGGCCCTCTGAGCCCACTGAATGGAAAGCATAACCCAATGGCAAAGAAGAAAAAAAGCCCTCAGGTAATTAGGTGCAGGTACTGGCAGTTGAAGAGCATCAGGCCTTGCAGTGACAACGGCAAGCACTGACATCATCTTCTAGTCTAACTTTGAGTATTTCATAAATGCTTATTCGTTCACTGAGCAAGTAACTACTGGGGCCTCTGTGTCTCAGTCACAGGGTTGGATGTTAGGGAAGAGTGGTGAACAAAAGCCGACCTTGTAGCCACACTGATTCAGCCTACATTCTAGTGGAAAAAGAGGATAATAAACACATAAACCACCAAATAAGATTATTACAGACTGGAAAAGAAAATTTAAAGGTAAGAAACAGGCTGCTATAATAAAGAATAATTGGAGTATGAACAAATTTAGTGTGGTCAGAAAAGACAGACTCCAAAATAAGACAACTATAACAGGTGAAACTCGGATTAGTTTTCTTGTTTCAAAGGAAACTAGCACAGATCCTTTCTCTCTAGGTAAATGGGAGTTTACAGAAACTCAGGACCCTTGGGTGTTATCATCAGAAGTAAGTCAAAATGCTACCTCATTGTCTTATTTTGTTGGGGCTGCTCTAACAAAAATACCATAGAGTGGGTGGTTTTAACAATGAACATTTATTTCTCATGGTTCTGGAGTCTGAGAAGTTCAAGGTCAGGGACTTGGTGTCTGGTGAGATCCAGCTTCCTAGCTGAAAGACGGCCATCTTTTCATTGCGTCCTCACATGCTAGAGGGAGTGACGGAGCCCTCTGGGGTCTCAACTAGGGGCACTAATCCCATTCATGAGAGGTCCACCCTCATGACCTAATCACTTCCAAGAGGCCCCACCTCCAAATACCATCACCTTGGAGATGAGGTTTCAACATATGAATCTTGGATACAAACAAACTTAGTGGAGAAGAAGAACCACCACCAAAATGAGGGTAATCATATCAATGCAGATAAAGGGGATATTAAACGGCAAGACAGGGGATAACGCTCTAGTAAAAAGGTATTATCCATCCAGCACAACCAGTTTCCTATAGACCTCCAACATCTTATCTCTTCAAAAATCTTTCGAGTGGGCCACCATCATCCTCACCAATTTTGGGTGAAGGGTAGAACAATATTTTTGAATATTTTAAAACCCAGGACCAACTCTCAAAGAAGCATAAAAGCTGATCCCAACTGAAGTAGACAGAATTGAACCTGATATCCTAAAATACTGAAGCACTATGTGGTAGTTGAACACTTACCATTAAACTCTTGAATTAAATCAGGATTCTGAAGGTCTACACAAGGACACAGAACTTTAAATAGGTAAGCATTGCTGCCTGGAAGATACATCTTCAGTGGCTAAGCAGTGACTCGTAAGCCAGATGAAACACTATCAAGTTATTAAGAACAATTTTGGCCTGAAAACAAATTGTAGCTGACTTGGTGAATAAGCACATTACTGCCTTGCTGGGGAAGAGAAAGCAAGCCTCTGCAGCAAAGGAGCCTCAGTGATGGTCTCCTCCTGGCTAAAGAAGAACCAAAATGTATTACTAATGTGTCAGCCACTAAGGTATGCTGAAAGCCTCAAAATGGCTTCTTTCTCAAAAACAGATCTCATTACTCTGTGGTTAAAACACAATTTCTTCCTGTAACTTATTTTTTCCAGGAAGATAGTTAGCAGGTTAGAGGTCTGTTTTCACTGTGATCAGGGATAAGGTTCAGCTCTGCTTTGGTCAGCCCCCATGCACAAATCTGGGGCTCCTAGGACTTCAGTTTGGTGAAACACAACCGAGCAAAGGAGAAGACCCAGAGATGAAACTCAACCACTACTAAATTAAGTAGCCTTGGGTTTGCCACTCAATCTCTCTTAGGTTTTCTCTGTAAAATAGAAATAATAATGCAAATGTTGTTGTAGGAAAGAAGTAAATTTGCCTAGTGCCTTGTTTGGGGCAAAAAGTTATTCAATTAACATTGTCCAATAAATATTGAGACTGAAGGACAACCACTTTAGAAAAATAGTTGCATTCATTTCTAAAAGAATTCTAACCAGACCTCGTTTTCTTACTGCTATAAGATAGGGAAAGTTATTCCATTTTTATATGAGTAGAGGTGTATCTATCTCATCTGTCTTGACATAAACCCACCAGGGTCAGTGTATCTTACATTCACTGTCTGCTTGGATATTACATGTCCATGTGTGCTAACCAGCCTCTAAGATGAACTCCAGTGATTCCTGTGTCCTGGTATTCATGCCCTTATGGAGTTTCCTCCCATGTTGACTAGGACTGACCTGGACAGCCAATAGGATACTGTGGAAATGGTAGTGTGACAAGGCTGGTTCATAAACGATGGTACAGGTTCAGCTTGGCTCTGTCTTGGATTACTTGTTCCAGAGCAAGCCAGCTGCCATGGCAGTAAGCCACCCAGCAGCCCTCTAGAGTTCCTCAGCATGTAGACGTCCCCAAGCAGGACTAACTTGCCAGAAATACAAGTGAAATCACCTTGAAAGCAGATTCTCCAGTCCCAGTCAAGCCTTCTGATAACCACCTCCCTAACTATCTTCCTGACTAAAATCTCTCTAAGCCAGAATCAGCTAAGTCACTCCTGAATTCCTAACCCACAAAAGCCACAAGAAGATAATAAAACTTTTGTTATTTTTAAGCCACTAACTTTCGAGATAACTTGCCACTCACTCAACAAAAAGAGAACTGATAAACCACGCAAACATTTTATTACTTCAAACAACAAAATCAATGTTTGTTTTCCATCAATAGTGAGGGATGTGTACCAATGACACAAAGCAATTCAGAATATAACTGGGATTTGAAATGACGTAAAAAATCACGTAAGAGGGGAAAGATCGTAATTGCTTCATCCTGTTCCTCTTTGTCAGAAGGCAGAAAGCATTGATCTTTCATCATCACCAAATAGAGGATTTCCAAACATTCATAGCCCTATTAATAACATTTACATATCTTTACTATGATTTTACACAAAATTCTGCCTCCAACTGTCTTTAGGAAGAGCACAGAAACCAGTTAAAACACCAGATAAATCACTCACTAGCTGCATGGCCTTGTAATTGTTACTTAACTCTTCCGGAGCTCCTACTCATCTACAAAATGTAATTCAGTTCACTTCATACAGAACTATTGTGAAAACCAGGATATAACTCATAACACAAATTATATGTTCCATGAGTAGAAGCAAATACCATCATTACCTCCAAAACCAACATAAGAGTTCTTGCATTAGATAATGCCTTTGATTTTGAAACTTGCAAAGATTAAATAAATTGATAATACTCACTGTCAGTGAGGCTTGAGAAATGGGCCTCTTTTACCCACTGTGGCTGGGAATAAAACTGGTGTAACATTTTGGAGGGAAGACGTGTCAAAAGTCGTAAGAGATGATGTCCTTTCACTTAGCAATTCTGTAACTAAAAATGTATCCTAAGGAAGTGGTTGGAAATGTGCCCCCTACTCTATGTAGAAGATGGACAGTCACAGGAATGTCCAGTGAATGTCCACTGTAAAGAAAATTAGGCATAACAAACTTCCACAGAATTGATTGATTTGACCAAATTTTAACCTATCTCAAAAGAAAACCCCTGCATAGACTGGCCAACAATCCAAAACCTATATGACCTGACTTACAAGAAGAATTGGACCAGAGACTTCTGGTTAGAGTTTGGTGACCCGAACATGTGTTTTTCTTCTTTATCCCTCAAAGATCCATTAAAATAATATTAAAATATGAAAAGGGTAAGGGTACCTGGTTGGCATGCAACTCTTGATCTCAGGGTTCTAAGTTTGAGCCCCATGCTAGGTGTAGAGAATACTTATATTCTTTTTTTTGGAGGGTTTTTAAAATTTTTTTTCCAAGATTATACATTTTGCTGAACAACATGAATAAGTAATGTCTATAACACTCTTTGTTAGGTTTTGATAAGAGGAGATTTATAAAGTTAAATACAATTGAATATGAAAATGCTATATTGTAGTCAATGCTAAGAAAAGGAGAAAAACCATTTTTATATAATTAAGAATTTTCTAATTTTTTTCATGTAATTAAGAATTTGCAAGTTACCAAAGACATTATCAAGATGTTTCCATTTTTAGAGAAAAGCATCCTCCATGAACACTGGGGTACAAATGGCCCTTCTTTTCACTACATCTCTATCTTTGGGGTAAATACCCAGTAGTGCAATAGGGTAGCTCTATTTTTAATTTCTTAAGGAATTTCCATGCTGTTTTCCAAAGTAGCTGCACCAACTTGCATTCCCACTAACAGTGTAAGAGGGTTCCCTTTCTCCACATCCTCTCCAACTCATGTTGTTTACTGTCTTGTTACTTTTGGCCATTCTGACTGGTGTCAGGTGGTATCTCAATGTTGGAAAGAGCCAAGGTACCCTTCAACAGATGAATGGATAAAGAAGATATGGCCCATATATACAATGGAGCATTATGCCTCCATTAGAAAAGACAAATACCCAACTTTTGTGTCAACATGGACGGGACTGGAGGAGATTATGCTGAGTGAAATAAGTCAAGCAGAGAGAGTCAGTTATCATATGGTTTCACTTACTTGTGGAGCATAAGGAATAACACGGAGGACATTGGGAGATGGAGAGGGGAAGTGAGTTGGAGAAAATTGGAGGGGGAGATGAACCATGAGAAACTGTGAACTCTGAGAAACTGAGGGTTTCAGAGGGGAGGGGGGTGGGGGGGTTGAGTGAGCCTGGTAGTGAGTATTAAGAAGGGCACATATTGCATGGAGCACTGGGTGTAGTGCATAAACAATGAATCTTGGAATACTGAAAAAAAAATCAAATTAAAAAATAAATAAATAGATAAATAAATAAATTATAGAAACTTTAAAAAAAAGCATCCTCCAAATATCTGTTCATTTGGAAATGTCATTTGTGGGAGTAAATGAATTTCAAATCACCTGATGTAATTATAAATGAATGTACATATTAATAAAAGTTTATATCTGAATCTCATCTCATACAAGAAAAAAACCTTTTCTATAATTCAATCTTGTTTAAAACATTATTTAATTCATTTGCACTTTATTGTTTTTTCTTTTTTTTTTCCTTGACTTTGTTTTCTTTTTTAAAATTTTTATTTAAATTCTAGTTAGTTAACATATAGTATGATACTGGTTTCAGGAGAATTGGTTTCAGAAGATTCAGCGCTCACATACAACACCCAGCACTCATCACAAGTGTCCCCCTTCATCCCCACCACCCATCTAGCCCATCACCCACCCACCTCCCCTCCATCAACTCTCAGTTTGTTCTCTAACATTAAGAGTCTCTTATGGTTTGCCTCCCCCTCTAAAACATAAAATCTTAAAAAAAAAAAAAAAAAAAAAAAAGAGTATAATCCCACCATAGAAAGGAAAATTAGGGGATGACATAAATGAATGCAGAATTTCAACAAATTTGAAAGGTAGACTCTAATATACATGAAAACTGTGAGATAATAAG
>PISX010019197.1:0-38732 GCA_004024625.1 Mellivora capensis
GTGTCCTTTAATCCTGTGTTAAGGGTCAATTGGACATTCCAAATATTGTGCTATTTAAGGCATTAAGTGATCTGGATATTACTTTTACTGAAACAATTTATTAGATAGCTTTTCAAAAATTTTTTTTTAACTTAGGAAACACTCAGGGAGAAAGTACATAAAATATGCAGTTGGAAGAGTAATGATTCTTAACAGATCTCAACTGGAGTGTCTTGGATAGTCTAGAATCTTGCTGTTTCTTTCTTTAATAGAAGTTTCCCAGTGAAGTGTCTCCCTCATTTGTGGTTCTTTCTTCCCTTCTGCTCTTCATTTGTTCATACCCTCCCTTATTTCAGAAAGAGCTGTAATACATATTTAAATATTACATGCAAATTTTTATTAGTAGATCTGGTGTACAAAATTCAAATGTAGAAACATACAAGTATCATTTTCTAGCAGCACTGAAGACTAGCAATAATTTACTTGAATAAAGTCCTTATAAAGGTAATAGTATACTGTTTTTAGATTTTCCTATATCATTTTTGTGATATTGTTCAATATAATATATGATAGATTTAACAGACTTAGCTTTTCTGTAGTATTGGGATAATTATTATTACTTTTCCCCGTATTGTCTTTTGTTCCTTTGTAAGAAAGGGAATAATACTTAGATCAATTAAAATTTAATAGCTTCTGTAAACATGTTTCACTTCAGAGATTTGTTCCATGTGTGTCTTACGGTGAAACTATGGTTGAGTATGGACACTAGCAGTCCCATTTGCCTTTCTTGACAGAATGGATTTCATATTCAAATCTTGATTTTTAAGTTATATATATGGTAATGCATATGTATATGTCTAAATCATTCTTGGCTTATGATGGGATCAAAATACTTTAAGTTGAAAATGCATTTTTGTTGAAAATGCATTTGATACTTCTAACCTACTAAATGTTATAGCTTAGCCTAGTCTATCTTAAGCATGCTCAGAATACTTACATTAGCCTATAGTTGGGCAAAATTATTTACCACAAAGCCTTTTTTATAATAAAGTGTTGGATATCTCAGTGGACTTATTGTATGGCATTTTACTGAAAGTGAAATATGGAATGGTTGTATGGATGCAGAATCATTGCTTTTCCACACGGTCCCGTTGTTGGCTACGAGCTGTGGCTCACAGCTGCTGCCCGGCATCACTAGAAGGTATGGTACTGTGTATCGCAAGCGCAGGAAAAAGTCAAAATTCAAAACTTAAGAGTATAGTTACTATTGAATGTGCATTGCTTTTGTACCATTGTAAAGTCAGAAAGTCATTAAGTAAAACCATCTCAAGTCCGTGACTACCTGTATATGTATTCAGTTCTACCAACATAGAGATAGCTCCTACGATTTTTTTTCCTATTTAAGAGGCCAAATATTTTCCTTTTACTACTGTTTTTTAAGCAGAAGTGTTATTTTTCATCATCATTATGAAACCACATTATTTATAATCTTAATCTAAAGCTGTTGTGCCCTCCCTCAAATTCTGAATACAAGTAATAAAAAAATAGAATAAATAATATTTGAATCTGTCAAAGGAAGAAAGTGAAGAGTGGCAGAAAGTTACCATTTTTTCCCCCTGAGTAATTTTTACATGCTTTTTCCTAGCCTTATACATAAAGAAGATTTTGATCTAGGCTTCCTTTCCCTTCACATATGTTGTATTGGGATTTTTTTGTTCCTTGAAGAAAAGGACATTCTGGGGCCATTTTGATAATAGTATATTCTGTACTGATTGCATTTTGATGTCCTTTGTGAATGCTTATTTGGTGATATTATTATTGATTTTCTGTAACAATTTCATATCTACCTTTGTTGCTCTTAAGTTAACTACTCATTTTGAATAGTTTGTCTTTATGCCCAGTATAGATTTAGTATTAGAGTCTTGCTTATTCAGCTGATTAGGAGTGTGCATGTATGTGTATGTACCTTTGCGTAAATTTTTTCTGCCTAGTGAAAATGAGATTTTATATAAAATCATTTATATTTCAAATTACTAGAATTATATATAAATACAGTGATAGTTTCATCATTTAGTAATTAATATCATGAAGCTGGGTTTGCGATTTCCTGCCCTTCTCTGTTGTTCTCTATTGCAGGAGGTGAATCCCTGCAAACTACATTTCCTAGGCTCTCTTACCAGCAGGCTTCTGGGTAGATTTGGCCAGTGGGAGGCACTGGTAGAAGATTGGAGGGCAGGAAAAGGGGAGAAGACCAGTTATTTCTCCTCCTTTTTCTGCTTTGAGATGTTTCTCTGCCGTGGTTCTAGCTCCTACCACATTAACTCATGATCAACTCATGATCTTAGCTCAGTGATTAAAAAAATCCATTTTATTACTAACATGGGTATATTTCTATATATATAGAACATGGGTATATTTCATTATAACTGTGTTTTTACTCTTGTTCTTTCCTAAATTGCCTGTAAATATGAGTACCTAGTTTTGCCTATTGGAATTATATAGAGTAATCTCATTTAATTATGAGTTGTTATGCATTTGCGTATGGTTGCTACAAGGTAGTTAATGTGCAGAGGTGGAAGAAGATAGCTAGCTTGCTTGCTTTTTCTTTTCCCCTCTCTCTTTTTCTCAGTAAAGCTCTCTTCCTTTAGAAACAAAACATGCTTATATAGAAAATACAAAAGAGTGAGAAAAAAAAGAACGACTCACCCATAATCCCATTTCCCACACTGGTGGGATTATTTTGGTGTATTTCCTTCATGTCTTCTTACAATGCAGAGAGTTTCTGACTTAACACCCATATAAACATGATTTTCTTCTACAAATTTCTCCAAATTGTTAATTTCAGAGAATATTGCTCTGTTAATATATTCTCTTTGCCCCATCATGTCTGGAAATGTAATTTTATACTTATAAACAGTATATAGTTTCGTATCTTTTTCTTATATATGCATTCTGCCTTATTATTAAGGTGCTGCAGTGAAGGGAAAACTGGCTCTTGTCCATTGTACATTATGGAAAGTGTCATAGGTAAAAGAGTTGGCTGGTTCACTGGAAGGAAGAGATCTGACTGATCTGACAGGTGTCCCTGTGACAGGGGAATAAAAAATACTGCCATGGAGAGGGAAAATAATTTTTTTCTTCTTTGTAGGAGAAATGAGTGAGGGTCATTTTTTTTTTTAAGATTTTATTTATTTGAGAGAGAAAGTGTGAGCACAAGTTGTCAGGGGGTAGGGGCAGAGGAAGAGGGAAAAACAGATTCCTTTCTGAGCAGGGAGCCTGATGCGGGGCTCAGTCCCAGAACTCTGAGATCATGACCTGAGCACAGAACCCTGAGACAATGGCCTGAGCCAAAGGCAGATGCTTAATGGACTGAACCAGCCAGGTGCCCCAAATGAGGGTCTTGAGAGCTGCAAAATGAGTATGGAACTGTTTGTGGCATGCACATTGAAGTATGGGTTGCAAGGGAGAAAGGAGGGAAGGCTGTTAATACTGAGTCAGAATGGCTGACTGGTAGCCAGTCCCACTGGCCACCAACCCCACCTGCAGAAACCACTTTCTTCCCAAGGCTTGGCAGCAAGAGTCTTGGGAGAATACTGAAGTCAGTGCATTCAGTGGAGACTGGGAGTGCTGGAAAGCAGAAGCTCCTGGGGCTTTGCATCACAGTCCTGGGAAAAGTGAGGGAGAGTTTTGTTCATTTTTTTAAAAGATTTTATTTATCTATTTGAGACATAGATAGTGTGCCAGCTGGGGGGAGGGACAGAGGGAGATTATTAGTATTATTAGTATTTGTTTTTTAGTATTAGTATTCATTATTAATATTATTATAATAGTATAATAATATTATACATTATTAGTGTTCATTTTTTATTGCTGTGTGAGAAATTATCAAATTATTACTATTTGTTTTTATTGCTGTGTGAGAAATCATCACAAATGTAGAGACTTAAAACAATATTAATTTGTTGTCTTACAGTTCTATAGGTCACAAGTTTGGGCAGGCTGAACTGGGTTTTCTGCTCAGGGTCTTAAAAGGCAGAAGAAACCAAGGTGTTGGCTGGGTTGGGCACTCATCTGAAGAGTGAAGAATCTGCTTCCTACCTCATTTAGGTTGTGGGCGGAGTTCTAGTTTCTAGGTCTGAGGTCCTAGTGTCCTTGTTGACTGCCAGTGGGGACTGTTTTTGTGATTAAATTAGGCTCATCCAGACAATTATTTTAAGGTCAGCTGACCCGGGACTTGGATTATATCCAAAAAAAATCTCTTCCCATCATTCCCTAGCTTCGTGTTTGAATGACCAGGAGGTAGGAATCTTGGCAGGAGTTTGCGGGGAGGGTTGGGTGCCTTCTCTAGACCGTTGCTTACCACAGTGTTGCATAGTTTTTCTCTGTTACATATGCTTCATGATATAGTTGACTCCTGGGATAACCTTACCTGATGGAAATGACAAATATTCCAGGAGATTTAAAACCAGTAATACTTTATAAAACTATAAATGTTTTTATGATGGCCTGGGACAAAATTTATGTGTATCATGTGTTGTAACTGGTGTTAAATGAAAACTCTTAACAAAGAAATTTAAGGACTAAATAATACCCTATAGTATAGGAGGTATTATTTGATGTTTCGTTAATTATTAGGGGCTCGAATTTGCTTTATATTTTCACTTCAATGAATATCTTTATGATGAATTTTGCCTTTTCTTTTTACGAGGAACTAACTTATCTAAAGAATATGAAGATCCCACATTACTTATTAGGAGTTTCGTTAATTTGTATTCTAAGCAGCAATGTTTAGTATCTTTTGTGCCATATCTTTTCAGTCTTAAAAATTTTTAGTCTTTCATATTTTGAGAGAATAAAAGTTATTTCTCATAATTTTTCATTTAAAAAATCAATTGTCTTTGAACGTTTTTTCTTCCATATGCCCATATTAAATGTTTTTTGTTTTGTAGTAAAAATTCGGCTTACTTGCTATGACTAATGCAGTGTGGCATGTTGTTTCTTCATTGGTTTCAGTTTCCTCTGCAGTGGAATGGCTGAATGAGATTTTTTAGTCCTCTGATTTTATGTTAAATACCTTTTCATACCCTATTTTTCTTTTTCCTAAGTTAAAAATCTGTAATACCTGTTAGCATTCTGCTGGTATCTGTTAAGGTGGATTTTCTAGACTTTGGGAGAAGATAGTCACACACATGGATTTAACAAAAGGGGTGGGCATTGTGTTGGGGCTGACTTTAGAAGTAGCTAGCTTTATGCTTCTAGATCAGGACACCGTGTGTTACAGTAAATCACTTCAGTTACTCAGTCATGGCAGAGCTTTACTTGGATTTGGGATCAGGATAACAGGCATTTGAAAGATTCTTTGAAGATCTGTACCAGTGGCAGGGATGCTGGAATATTTTTCTGGGTTAGGGAGCAGTAAAGCAGAGAGGATAAAACATTGCCAGTTCCTATTTTTGTATGTTTTTAGGATCAAATAATGTTTTCCTGAAATGGATGAACTGTTCCCTTATGTGGTTTAACTGGTTCAGATTAAGGAGAAACAAATACTGACTGTCCTCGTTATGGATGCCACATCTTTTCAGACTGCCCTAGCTTGTTGCCAGTGAAGATACACTTTGGCTTATAGTTAGCTTGCGGTCAAGTACAGGCCTTAGATCTTGTTACATGAATTCTTGTCAAACAGAGCATGTACCGTCCCCCCCATCATACTTATGAAATTGAGTTTTGAAAATAATTTTGTGGCTTTAATTTTTGTCCTTGATGAACTCTAAAGTAATTTTAGTTTGTCTTTGCAGTGTGTTAAAATAAAATCTCTTCAACTTCTGTCACTCAGAGTGTTCATATTCCTTCTAGTTTTCTTCTGTCTATATATTTGATAAATATGTCATATGTTTTCATTTGTCTTTTATAAAAATTTTGAGAAATCTAGGAATAAAAGAGCCCTATATATGCTGCCTCCTTCCTGTCACATAGGGATTTGCCATATAATTGACATTTAACATTTTTTGAGTTTTGAATCAGCTCCAAATGTCTAACTGTATTGATATTGAATTACCATTTTAAAATTCTATCCACGGGTATATCACAGAAGACTTGGCTATATGCTGGCTGTAGTTAAGTTTCAGTGTACCTTTTTTTTTTTTTAAGATTTTATTTATTTATTTGACAGACAGAGATCACAAGTAGGCAGAGAGGCAGGCAGAGAGAGAGAGAGGGAAGCAGGCTTCCTGCTGAGCAGAGATCCCGATGTGGGACTCGATCCCAGGATCCTGGGATCATGACCAGAGCCGAAGGCAGAGCCTTTAACCCATTGAGCCACCCAGGCGCCCGTTAGTGTACTTTCTGCATTTGCCTGTTCCATCATTCTAGCAGCCTTAGTAAAGACCCCCCACCACCAAAAAAAAAAAGGAAATGATAAGGGCTTCTACGTAACTTCTTTGACTTATGTTTGTATCTCTTGTGCTGAAAACCTTAGTTTTTAATGACATTAGCAATTACTTATTCACTTTCATCTTCTACTTTTAATAGTTTCCAAATAATAATGCAAGTATTAGTGAAAATATGTTGTTTCCTTTATCTCTGTGAGGATATATCCTATTTGAGGTCTGTTACTTTGCCTTACTACCATTTGAAGTAATTATAATAATAGATTTTCTGTTCTTAAACCATTCTTGTATTCCTGAATAAATTCAAACCCAAAACATTGGGTTTCTTTCCAGGTGTTAAACCAGTCTTGCATTCCTGGGATCTGCCTCATTATGGTGTTTTTGTTTTTTTTTCTTTTTAATCTATTATTGGTCTCCTTTTTCTAACTTTTTAAAAAAAGATTTTATTTATTTATTTGAGAGAGAGAGATCACAAGTAGGCAGAGATGCAGGCAAAGAGAGAGAGAGGGGGAAGCAGACTCCCCGCTGAGCAGAGAGCCAGATACAGGCCTTGATTCCAAGACCCTGGGATCATGACCTGACCCCAAGGCAGATGCTTAATGCCTGAGCCACCCAGGTGCCCCTCATTTTAAAAACTTTTTATAGTCTACTTGCAATTACTGTTTTACACTTCAAGCAGAATGTAGAAACCTTGCCACCATGTAGGTCCCTTTATCTTTCTCCATTACAGTTTTTATAAGCATTACATCTGCATTCATTGATCAGTATTACAATTTTTGCTTTCAACTGGCATATATATTTTATTTTATTTTTTTTTTTTTTAAAGATTATTTATTTATTTATTTATTTGTCAGAGAGAGAGAGAGAACAGGCAGACAGAGGCAGAGGGAGAGGCAGGCTCCCTGCTGAGCAAGGAGCCCGATGTGGGACTCGATCCCAGGATGCAGGGATCATGACCTGAGCCGAAGGCAGCCGCTCAACCAACTGAGCCACCCAGGCGTCCCATCAACTGGCATATATATTTTAAAGAATTTAAGAGGAGATTAACAATCTCTTACATTTACCTACTCATTTATTATTTCTATTGCTCTTCCTTTGTATGAGAAGACCAATGTTCTACCCTGATATCATTTTTCCTTCTACATGAAGAGTTTTCTTTAGTATTTCTTTTAGAGCCCCTCTACTGGTAACAGATTCTCTTAATTTTTAAAAATCTGACTATGGCCTTATTTTTATGTCTTTTCTGAAGGATATTTTCATTTGATGTAGTTTTCTGTATTGAGAGTTCTTTCAGCATTTTATGTTGTTCTACTGTCTTTTGGTCTTCTTGGTTTCTAATGAGAAATCCAGCCATTTCAATTCTTATTACTTTATATGTAATAGGTCTGTTTTCCTCTGGTAGCTCTCAGGATACTTCTTTTATATTGGCTGTAAACACTTGATTATGTGTTGTTTTGTGGTTTTCTTTTTTTGTTGTTGTTTTTTGCTTTATTTTTGCTGATCTTGAATCTGTAAACATGTATCCTTCAACATATTTGTTATATTTTCATGAATGAGAGTTATTAGTTCAAATAGGTTTTTTCTTTTCTGTAGCAGTGTTTTTTCTCAGTAGGTATCTATGGGCCTGTTCATATTTTTCAGTCTTTTAAAACATTTTAAGTATATGCTCCTCAGAGCATAGTTTCTTTTTGTTTGGTTCCACTGGCTCTTTTCCTCTCTTATTTCCATTCTGCTCTTGATTTAAGTCAGAGTTTTTTATTTTAGATACTACATTTTGCAGTTTTGAAATTTTTATTTGATCTTTTAGTGTGGTTTACGGTTTTCCTCAAGGAATTTTTGTCTTTCCATTGGTTTCAATATCTAATGCAGTGTGTTTATTCTCTATGTGTTTTAAAGTCTTTGGTAATTCCAGCATCTGTTTCATTTCACAGTTGGCATTTCTTGATTGTCTTTTCCCTTGGGAATTGCCCATATTTTACTGGTTTTGGTGTATCTAGTAATTTTGGATTGCATCAGGGACATTTTGAATGTTGTGTTGTGAGACTGGCTCCACTGACATCCTCTAGAGAATGTTGACTTTTGCTTTGGTCCTGTCAGGCATCAGCCTAGTTGGGTTCAGATTGAACTTTCTTTCTGGACTTCTTTGGGTGGTAGTTTTAGCATCAGTTCAGTTTTACAGCTTTTGCTACATCTTATTTTTCTTAGGGGTTTTACACACACTGCTCTGAAAGGATGCTCTTCCTGGTTTCTCGGACTGGAAGGGTGGCATTCTCCGAGTTTTAGCCTCTGGTATTGCACATATTTTTTCCTGATTGGATTACTGGTAGATCTAAGTAGTGAGGAAAAAAATAAAAAAATAGGAAATTATCTCTACAATCTTTATATAACAGGGTCCTTTAAAATTGTTTTTCTATTCAGAAGAATGGGTTTTCACTTAGGATCTTATGTGCCCATGCTACAACTGAAATGGTGTCAGGTCTGTTCTTGGGCCAGTTTGGAAGAGATCAATGAGGGAAAAAAAAATCTCTTGGTTCTTTCCCCCCATTCAAGGGGCAGTTTCCAAGTCCTTTGGCCAGAAAGTTGGATTGCCCTGAGAGTTTTGCTGACCCTACCTGTTACTTACATCCTGATTCAGCCTGTCCTCGGGTCAATCCAGGAAGTAACAGAGTGGGGGAAAACGTAGTAATCACTGTATTAATCACTCTTCAAGTTTCGAGTGTGCTTCCAAATCTACCTGCCTTGTTAAATTTTCTAGAGCTCTAAAGTAGTTGCATGTTTATATTTTATCTCATTTTGTTATCTCCAGAGTTTTTATTATAAATAGTGGAAGAGGCTAGAAACTTCATATTCTTTTTTTGAAATAAATTTTGCTGGATATAGAATTCTGTGTTGACACTTACTTAAAAAAGCAACTAAAAGTGCTTAGTCCAAATGTTCTGCTTTTATTCTATTTATTCCTATGAATGTAGTGTATATTCCTTTTTTCCCCTTTGGCACTATTAAGATTTTCTCTTTATCAGTGCTTTTTAGCCATCTGATTGTGATAGGCCCTGTGTGATTTCCTAAGTGTTTATCAGACTTTGTATTTATGAAGTTTTCTGGATCAATGTGTTCATAATCATCATAAAATTTGTAAATTTTTAATCCATTTTTTCAAATGTTTTTTCTATTCCTCTTCTTCTTAATCTCCCTCTCACCATCCCCAGAGAGGGCATTTTCTCTCTTTTTTTTTTTGCCTTCAGTAACATGTACGGTTTTGTTTTTTTTGTTTTGTTTTGTTTTTTTACAATTCATTTTTTTTATAAACATATTTTTATCCCCAGGGATACATGTCTGTGAATCGCCAGGTTTACACACTTCACAGCACTAACCATAGCACATACCCTCCCCAGTGTCCATTACCCCACCCCCCTTTCATGGTTTTGTTTTTTTTTTTTCCAGTTACATGTATGTTAAATGGCTTTATGTTGTTGCATATGTCAGTGAGACTTTTTTTTTAAAAGATTTTAATTATTTATTTATTTGACAGAGAGGGAGATCATAAGTAGGCAGAGAGGCAGGCAGAGAGAGAGAGAGAGAGGGAAGCAGGCTTCCCACCAAGCAGAGAGCCCAATGTGGGACTCGATCCTAGGACCCCTGAGATCATGACCTGAGCCGAAGGCAGCGGCTTAACCCACTGAGCCACCCAGGCGCCCCCCTTTTTTTTTTTCAAAGATTTTATTTATTTATTTGACAGAGAGAAATCACAAGCAGGCAGAGAGGCAGGCAGATAGAGAGAGGAGGAAGCAGGCTCCCTGCCAAGCAGAGAGCCTGATGCGGGACTTGATCCCAGGACCCTGAGATCATTACCTGAGCCCAAGGCAGAGGCTTAACCCACTGAGCCACCCAGCCGCCCCTAGTGAGACTTTTTTTAATGGTCTTTTTCTTTCACACACAGAAACTAAAAAACAAACAATTTTTTTGTGCGTTGTTTTCTTGCTACTTCTTAAGTTCACTGATCTTTTCTTCTGCTGTGCGTCTATGTGCAATAACCCTTTTTAAGTCAATATATGAATAATTTACAGAATAAGTAATGAAAACCCACTTTATTAGAAATTTTAATGAGAATTTAAGCACAGCAAACTTCTTTATGTCAGGTAAATTTTGGTACACAAATTTCATAAAAAACAAGAGAATATTGTTACATACTATTTTAGTAAATTAAGATGATCAAAGTTGTTGCAAAATATTATGTGGTAAAGTCTTTCCAGTTGAATGAATGACTAGTGGAAAATATTTTCATTTTTTCATTAAAAATATATTGTTTATCATAATTTTTAAATTGCACAGTATTCTTCTAGGATATTATCAACCTGAATTGTCATTTACATGATCAATTTCACTGCATTTTTTAAAGAGTCTAGAGTTAGAGTTATCCCTTCCCCCTGCACCCCAAACAGCCAATCTGTTCTCTGTATCTGTGAGTTTGTTTTTTTTGTTTGTTTGTTTTGTTTTGTTTTTTAAATTTATTTATTTGTCAGAGAGAGGGAGAGAGAGTGAGCACAGGCAGACAGAGTGGCAGGCAGAGGCAGAGGGAGAAGCAGGCTCCCTGCTGAGCAAGGAGCCCGATGTGGGACTCGATCCCAGGACGCCTGCCGGGATCATGACCTGAGCCAAAGGCAGCCGCTTAACCAACTGAGCCACTCAGGCGTCCCTTGTTTTTGTTTTTTGAGTTTGTTTTGTTTTTTTAGATTTTACATATAAGTGAGATCATTTGGTATTTGTCTTTCTCTTTCTGACTTATTTCACTTAATATAATGCCCATCAAGATCCATCCATGTTGTTGCCAATGGAAGGATTTCACTCTTTTTATGGCTGAATAGTATTCTATTATATATACATCTTTGTGAATCTCCTCTTAAGTCATTTTAACTACTCATCCTGTATTTTCTTCCCTATTGCACTCTGTGGCATTGGCTATAATAACTCAGTTTTTCTGTTACAAACCATAAGTAATATATTGTAAATTTTTTTACGATAGATAATTGGATTTGCTGTTTATTTTGTGCCGAATATGAAGACCCTCCTGATCCTCAGTTTGTTTTTAAAATCATGCAGCTGAAATGTGTCACTAGAATTAAAAATATCATATCTGAAAACTGGCAGACAAAAGAGTAAGCTAGAAACAGATGTCACCTGTATTTTGGTGTGAGAAATGCATGTTGTGATTTTCTAATTATGTTCATATTGTCATTTTAACTTTTATTAATCACCATAACCAAGGTTATTTTTTCCAGTTCCCTGGGGGAGATTTTAGTTTGTGTTGAGGCAGATAATATAATGGCTGATTTTGAAACTTGATTATAAGAGTATAATAATTCATATTTCACAGAAAATTTTTTCTGTGAATGCAGTTAAGTATTTGAATTAGATGAATATTTTTTCCTTATTCTTAGTAAATCAAGACTCAAGTAAGTTAGAGTTTTAAGAAGAGATTATTAGTATGTATTGCTGTTGGTAGAGGCAGCAGAACCATTAAAATTATAATCTGCTTTTTAAAACCTATTTATACTAAGGGAATAGTCCTAAATCTTTTGCTTTTATTTTTTTTAAGGCGAGAGGAGCTGATGTTCCAGAGATCCCTGGAGATCTTAGTCTTAAGACATGTGGCAGTACAGCCAGTATGAAGGTTAAACATGTGAAAAAGTAAGTGGAATTGTACCGTGGGTTTTAAGTGGATTTTTAAAATGGGAATCAGTTTTTTAGTTCTCTTAAAACTTTTCTTTAGATTTCTTACTAAATATGCTCTTACTGTCCATATATTAAATTATACTGTAAGCCTAAATTATGACTTAACAATTAGTGAATCGATCTGAAGGTTATCTGCTTGTCTAGAAATAAACTTTAATTTTGTTCTTGTGACAACTTTATGTCATTGGCTGTTAGAGTGTGTTTGTTCAACAGGAACAATCCAAGTGTGTCTGTCTTGGTGCCCTAAATACATGCTCTCACTCATTTAGAAAAATCAGCCTATTGTTTGAGTTATGGGATTGCTATATCTTAGCTCTGCCTTTGAGAAAACCTGAATTGGATGCTTGTAGTTGACTTCTATATAAAATATCTGAAGGTATTCCATTTCAGTTTCCAACAGAAAAACCATTCCATACTTTCCAACTGAAGCCTTAATACCCCATCCCCCACCATCCCATTAAGTTGGTATTAAAAAACAAAACCAGAAAAGCCATCTTTTCACCTGGCAGAGGGTTAGGCAGCTATGTTTTCATTGTAAATAGAGAAAAGACAAAGATAAAAATATTCATTCTGCATCCAGACCCACTAATCCAGGACTGATGGGCTGCGACAACATTCACAGGTAAAATCTGGTTTTATATTTTGTTGGGAATGCTGCTTCTGATTAGCAGTTGGCTCTTCACAGTTTTCGTAACATTCACTGAAAGCATAGATTTTCTATGGGCCTTGCCTTGAGTCAAAGATAGGAGACTGTAGTGATGCTTTTATTTTTATTTATTTTTTTAATTCATTTTGGTTTTTACCTGCGCTCTAAATGTAATTTTCATTTGATTCACTGTATTTCTGGAAAGCTTTGCGTGGATATATGTGTGCTCATACGCATGTGCTTATTAAATAGTTTTGCTTGCATGAGCTCTCCAACCCATTTTATTTTTTCCTTAGGCTTAGTAATTTTGACTATTCCAGTACCTTGCATCTCACTTAGTTATTTCATGTACTTCAGGTTACCCTTCACTAAAGGTCACTTTCCGAAGATGGCTGAATGTGCACATTTCCATTATGAGAACGTTGAGTTTGGCAGCATACAGGTATATTTGAAATATTTCCTACATACTGAATTAAGTATGTTCTTTTCTGTATCTCTTTTTTAAAAATCTATGTATCTGAGAGGTAATACTTAGAAGTAGTTTTTTTCTATTGATGTCTTATTGGTGGATGTGAAAACTTTTATTTTTTTCTGTTGACTAATACTTGATATGTGATGACTCTTAATTCAAGTGGAAGTAGTATAATAGGATCAGTATAAATATCAGCATTTTTCGTAGATTCCTAGACAAGGTTTGCTATTGTTTTCTAGCATGAAGCATTCTAGCTGTTACCTGACTCTTAGGTTGGGTCAGAGTAATGATGGTTAAATCAGAGTAGGAGTGAAGTGGCGTAGCATAGGGGAGATGTACTAATGGAGGTTTTCTCAATAGTTTTTCTTATTGTGAGGTAGTGTGTATATATATATATATATATATATATATATATATATATATATGTTTATAAAACATATGCATATATATATTATACATACATGAGTACATTTTAAACCCCAGGCTAAGAGATAGAAATTTCCTGGTGTCCTTCCTCTGTTGCATTTGCCTTCTCTACCCTAAAGATTACTTATACTATGACTTTTATAGTATTCATTCTAATTTTTTATAGTTTTACCATCTGTATCCCTATTCAATATGGTGTTTAGTTTGCCTGTTCTTGAACTTAAATAATTGGAATTATTCTAGTCCATTCAGCAAATACTTACTGAGTACTATATTATACCTATACTAAGTACTGTATTATACCAGGCACTGTTGTAGGTGCTTTGGTTGTATTAGTGAGCAAGAACCACAACCAAAACCAAAGATGCATTCTTAAAGAGCACAGAGGACAGCCAAGAAGATGAGATCTATGGTAAAAAGGTAGGACATGATAAGAAGGACCGGGGCACTGCCCCTACCGGTTGAACTCTCAAACCTGGGTAGGCTTCATTACTGAGTGTGTTCTTTCTTCTTTCATTCAGCATCGTGAAACTGGTCCCTGTAGATGTCTGCACTTATAGTTGGTTCAGTTTGTTACTATATGTTAATCTACAGTGAACATATGACACAAGTAATTTATCCATTCTTTTTTTGTTTGTTGGAAATTTGGGTCATCAGTTTTGGCCTTTTATGAACACTATTATATACATAGCCTGGTGCATATACGCAGGAGTGTCTCATGGTGTATACCTAGGGGTGGAATTTCAAGGTGAGAGCAGATCCACATGTCCAGCTTTACTGAGTAAAGCCAAACTATTTTTTAAAGTGATTTACAAATTTATACTTCCCTAAACAGTAAATGAGAGTTGCTGTTCTACATCCTTGCCAACTTTTGGTTGTTTGATACTTCTTAATTTTTACCCATCTTATAGAGATGTAAGTCTCTCTCATTGGATTTTAATTTGCAGTCTCTTGATTTTTAATGCAGTTGAACATCTTTTCAAATGTTGGGCATTTGAGATTTCTGTTTTAAATCTAGGACAGGTCTTTTGCTCATTTTGTTTTATAGATTTGCTTGTATTTTTCTTATTCATTCGTGGGACTGCTTTACATATTTTAGATGTTCTTTCATGTTGCATCTAGTCCTGTATTGTTCTTGTATCTCCCACATTGTGGCATGTCACTACACTCACTTTATGCTGCTCTCATTGTACAGGCTTCATTTATTTTGTTCTTTATTTTATGTATTTTTTGTGGTTCTATGTACGCAGAAACCTAGCTTGTAGGTTGTTTTTTTTTTTTAAGATTTTATTTATTTATTTGATACAGGAAGAGAGAGGGAGAGAGAGAGAGAGCAAGCACAAGCAGGGGGAGTGGCAGGCAGGGGAGAAGCAGGCTTCCCCACTGAGCAAGGAATCCAATGTGGGGCTCCATCCCTGGGATCATGACCTCAGCTGAAGGCAGATGCTTAACCAACTGAGCCACCCTGGTGCCCCTAGCTTGTAGTTTTTCTGTCATATTTAAGGATTTGCTCCCCTTCTCTGAAGTTATGAAATTGTCTTTTTTTTCCCCCATAAGTTTCATAACTTTGACTTGAACATTGAGGTTACTTGGAATTCATATTTATAGTGTGAAAAAGAGTGGTACTAGAAACCCCGAGTATAATAACCAGTCAGAATGGATATTAACCATAGCACTGGAGCTGAGCGCTAATGGCCTTCTCCTGTGTGATGCATCGCCCTTGTAATTGTATGGATCATTGGTGGTCAACTATTTCAGTATTTTCTCTGGTACCCACCAGTCTTTTTTGAAAGGAGTCTAGGGGCATCTGGGTGGCTCAGTTGGTTAAGCATCTGCCTGCAGCTCAAGTCATGATCCCAGGGTCCTGAGGTTAAGCCCTACATCGGGCTCCCTGTTCAGTGGGGAGCCTGTTTTTCCCTCTCTACTCCCCATGCTTGTGCTCTCTCACTGTCAAATAAATAAATACTTTTTTTAAAAAAGGAGTCTATTTTCTTACTATTTAAAAATATGGCTATATTAGAGTTCTCCAGTGAAACAGAACCAGTGTGTGTGTGCGTGTGTGTGTGCGCGCGCGCACATGCGTGTATGTGGGTAGAGAGATTTTTTTAAGGAATTGGTTCATGTGATTGGAGGCATGGTTAAGTTCAAAATCTCCAGAATAGGCTGAAAAGCAAGGGAAGGGTTGATGTTGTAGTTTGAGTCCAGGGACAGTCTGCTGGTAGAGAGTCTCTTCAAGTGAGGTTAGTTTTGTTTTGTTTTGTTTTCTGTTAAAGACTTTTAGCTGATTGGATGAGACCCACCCACATCAGGGAGGACAATCTGCTTTATTCAGTCTTCTGACTTAAATGTTAATCTCATCTAAAAGATAACTTCGAGGAGAAGGGTGTTGAGGGAAATTGGGGGAGAGATGAACCATGAGAGACTATGGACTCTGAAAAATAACCTGAGGGTTTTGAAGGGGCAGGGGGTGGAAGGTTGGGGGAGCCTGGTGGTGGGTATTATGGAGGGCACACATTGCATGGAGCACTGGGTGTGGTGTAAAACTATGAATTCTGTTACGCTGAAAAGAAATTAAAAAAATATATTAAATTAAAAAAAAAGATAACTTCACAGAATTATTTGGAATAATGTCTGACCTGAAGTTAATGTATAAAATTAATAATCACAGTCCATCCTGCCAACTTGGCGTTCCTTAAACCATTCTGAGTCTCTAATAAATAAGGTCTTGCTTCTGCCTAGCATCATGATAAACTATTTTTCACAACCAAAACGTTCTAAGCATTTTCCTAGAAGAGGATACAAGGTCCCTGGGTAATTTACTCTTCTTGATATCCTTTAACTTAAATACTATAATATAAAGTTAAAAATACTTAAGTACAGTGATACAAATCTTATGTAAGGTGATAAGAGAAGAAAACAGGTATTTACTGTGCCACACAGACACACACACGCACACGCACATACACATGCACACATTCAGAGCAAAATAAGAAGGTAATATTCATGGCATTATAGTCTTGGCTTGTGTAACTGGAATGTGACTGTAGTTGGAGTTACAACTGCATTCTTCTGCTTCTCATTCTATATTCCCTTTGTCCTGAGCAAGAATCTCAGTTGGTTTTGTTCTTTACCTGGTGGGATGACCCATACCTTAATTCTGGATCTGGCCATTAATAGCCCTGCCTGAATTGGGTTCTGGTAATTTCCCATTGTGTTCAGTGGCTGGGCAGTGGTAGTAAGGGATGTCCTAAGGGAGCTCCAGTATTCCAGATGTATTCTTCTTTACCTCTGAGGTAGAGTAGCAGTCCCAATTTCCCCTCAGTAGTCAGGGTCAGTCATTCCAGCTAATGCCAAAACTCACATCTTGGCCTGTTAATTTAGAGGCATAAGGAGCCCAAAGTGGCTGGGTGGCAGTTACTTTCAGGTCAGTGGGGTTGTTATTTTGTCTTCTGGTGGAAGCGTTCCTCCCTTTGGAACTAAGACATTTAGGGTAGTAGAGCATATAGCTGCGGGGACAGGAAGCACAAATTTTGCTAGTGAGTCACTGTGAGTCATATTGAATGGTCCCACCCCAATTTCCACCCCTTGATTCCTGGTTCCCCAATCTTATTAGCTTACTACTGACTCTGCTCACAACAGTAAAGAGAGGATGGAGAGTGGATAGTCCATGGCATGATGGGGCAATAGAGATACAGAGAATATCACCATTGCATACTTAAAATCAAATGCTTAAAAGAGATGAAGTTCTGTGTGGCCATATATTTGCGATCTTTGAACATTTTTCCATACTGATGAGTAAGTTAAAATTTTTATTTCTTTCATAATTAGTGATGTTGAACATTTTTTCATGTGTTCATTGTCCATTTGTGTATCTTCTTTGAAGAAATGTCTGTTCAAATCCTTTACCCATTTTTGGATTTGTTTTGTTTTGTTTTTTTTGATTGAGTTTTAGGACTTCTCTGTATAACCTATTTGTATCTTTTGATCCAAAGATAGTCTTCTAGATGGCATATAGGTAGATTATGTTTTTAAAATTCATTCTGTTATCTCTCTCATTTTTTAATTGAAGTACAATTAACATACAGTATCATTAGTTTCAGGTTTACAACATGTTGATTAAAGAGTTCTATACATTACACAGTAAGTGCAGTCACCGTCTGTCACCCAACAACATTATTATAATATTGACTGTATTCCCAATGCTGTACTTTGCATTTTCATGACTTATTTATTTTATAACTGAAAGTTTGTACCTCTTAATCCCCTTTATCTATTTCACCTATTCTCCCCACCTCCCTTCTCCCCTCTGGCCACCATCAGTTTGTTCTCTGTGTTTTAGAGTCCTTTTGTTTTTTTTTTTCTTTCTGTTTTTTAGATTCCACATATAAGTGAAATGATATGGGATTTGTCTTTCTCTGTCTCACTTACTTCACTTAGTGTACCACCCTGTGGGTCCATCCATGTTGCAAATGGCAAAATTTCACTCTTCTTTTTATTGTTGACTGATATTCCATTGTATGTATGTACGTATGTATGTGTATATGTATATATATTTAATGTATCTTTACTCATTCATCTATTGATGGATAATTGGTTGCTTCCATATCTTGGCTAATTGTAAATAATCTTGCAATAAGCATAGAGTTATATACATCTTTTTCATTAGTATTTTTGTTTTCTTTGGGTAAATACCCAATAGTAGAATTACTGGATCATATGGCATTTTTATTTTTAATTTTTTGAGGAGCCTTTGTACTGTTTTTCACAGTGACTGCACCAATTTGCATTCCCACCAATAATGTACAGGTTTCTTTTTTTTAATATTCTTGCCAACCATTGTTATTTCTTGTTTTTCTTAAAGATTATTTTATTTTTCATTTTTAAAAAATTTTATTTGAGAGAGGGAGAGAGTGCATGTGTGTGAAAGAGAGAGAGCAAGCACAAGTGGAGGGAGCGGCAAAGGAGAAGCAAACTCCCCACTGAGCAGGGAGCCCAACGCTGGATTCAATCCCAGGAACTTGGGATCATGAACTGAGCTGAAGGCAGATACTTAACCTACTGAGCCACCCAGGCACCCCTGATTTATTTGAGAGAGAGAGCGAGCACCCAGATGTGAGGGGCAGAGGGAGAAGGAGAGAGAATCTCAAGCAGACTGCCCGCTGAGTGCGGAGCTTGACTCAGGGCTAAATCTCATGACCCTGAGTTCATGACCTGAACCTAAACCAAGAGTTAGGTGCTTAACTGACTACGCCACTCAGGTGCCCCTACCATCTCTGTCTTTTGGTTGGAGAGTTTAATCCATTCTATTTAACGTAAATACTGAAAAGGAAAGACTTATTTCTGTCATTTTGCTATCTTTTTTCCGTATGTATTATAGATTTCTTGTCTTTCATTTTCTGCATTACTGTCTTTTGCTTTTAGTTGATTTATTTTCAGTGAAATGTTTAAATTCCTTTCTCATTTCTTTTTGCATATATTTTGTAGCTATTTTCTTTGTGGTTACAGTGGGATTACATTTAACATCCTAAAGTTATAATACTCTAATTTAAAATTATACTAGTTTAACAGCAATGACATACAAAAACTATGCTCCTTTATAGCTTGGTCCCCATCCCTTTCAGTTATAAATGTCTTATAATTACGTCTATATGTTTGTGTGTAAAACATAAACTAATAATTTTTAAATGTATTAGCCTCTTAAATTATGTTGAAAACAAAATGTGTAGTTATAAACTGCAAAAGCTAGCAATACTAGCTTTTATACTCACAATTTAAAGGAAATACTAATCTCTGAAGTCATGTAGAAAAAAATTGGAGTTACAAACAGTTGTTACAATAATACTGGTTTTTATAATTGCCCACATATTTACCTTTACTGAGGTTGAGTTACTGTTAAGTGTCCTTTCATTTCAACTTGCAGGAGTCCTTTTAGCATTCCTTGCAGAGTCGGTATATTGGCAGTGATCTTCCCTAGCTTTTGTTTAACTGGGAATGTCTTAATTTGTCTCTCACTTATGAAGGGTAGTTTTGCTGGAGGTAGTATTCTTGGTTGACACTTATATTCTTTTAGCAGTTTGAATATATTGGCCCACTGCTTTCTGGTCTGCAGAGTTGCTGATAAGACACCTGATAATCTTATTGAGGAGCCCTTGTGACTAGTCAGCTGTGTGACTAGTTGCTTCTCTTTTGCTACTTTCAAGATTCTCTCATTGTGCAGGCATGCCTTATAGATGTTTTAGAATTGGTCCCAAGCCACCACAATAAAATGATTATTGCAATAAAGTGAGTCAGATGAATTTTTGTTTCCTAGTGTATATGAAAGTTATGTTTACATTATACTGTAGTCTGTTAAGTTCATGATAGCATTGCCTAAAAAATACACATTTCTTAATTAAAAAATACTTCATTGCAGAAATTGCTAACCATCATCAGAGCTTTCAACAGGTCTTAATCATGGGTCACAGATCACTATAACAAATATAATAATAATAAAAATTTATAAAATTTTGAGTGAATTAACAAAATTTGACACAGAGACACAAAGTGAGCTAATGTTGCTGGAAAAATGGCATAAATAAACTTTACTTGATGCAGGGTTGCTATAGACCTTCAGTTTTTAAAAAACACTATCCAAGAAGCACAATAAAATGAGGTATGCCTCTATTTGGCTTTATAAAGTTTGATTCTCATGTGTGTTGATATGAGTCTCTTTGAGTTCATCTTACTTGGAGTTCATTAGCTTCTATCCATGTCTTTAATCAAATTTGGGAAGTTTTCAGCCATTATATATTCATATGTTATCTATGCCCCTTTGTTTCTCTGTTTTCATTGAGACCTTCATAATGTATATGGGATGGAACCCCAGAGGTCTCTTAGGTGTCACATAGGTCCCTTAGACTCTGTTCACTTGTCTTCACTATATTCTTTCTGTTCCTCAGACTCAATAATTTCCATTGTTTTATCTTCAGGTTGGCTGATTCTTTCTTCTGTCTGTTCATATTTGCTCTTAATTTCCTCTTACAAAATTTTCATCATAGTGATTATACTTTAAGGCACACAATCCTCTTTAATTATTATTATTATTTTTAAATATTTTATTTATTTATTTGTCAGAGAGAGAGAGAGCGAGAGAGCACACGCGAGCACAGGCAGCTAGAGTGGCAGGCAGAGGCAGAGGGAGAAGCAGGTTTCCCGCCTAGCAAGGAGCCCGAGGTGGGACTCGATCCCAGGACACTGGGATCATGACCCGAGCTGAAGGCAGCCGCCTAACCAACTGAGCCACCCAGGCGTCCCATTTAATTATTTTTTTTAAAGATTTTATTTATTTGACAGAGGTCACAAGTAGGTAGAGAGGCAGGCGGAGGGGGTGGGGAGCAGACTCCCTACTGAGCAGAGAGCCAGACTCGGGGCTCGATCCCAGGACCCTGGGATCATGACCTGAGCCGAAGGCAGAGGCTCAACCCACTGAGCCACCCAGGTGCCCCTTTAATTCTTTTCTTAAAGTAATCTCTACACCCAATGTGGGGCTTGAACTTACAGCTCCAAGATCAAGAGTTGCATGCTCCACTGAATGAGCCAGCCAGGTGCCCCCACAGTGCCTTTTTAGATTGTATATCTCTTTGTTGATATTTCCATTTGGTTCATTTCATCATTTTCTTGATATTCTCCACATGTTTCTTTAGTTTATGGGGTACCTTTAAGACAATTTTCTTAAGTCTTTTATTAGTAGATCCACCATCACTTTTTTAGGAAGAGTTTCTGTTGCTTTGTTTTGAATGGCTCTTTCAATTGGCCATAACTTACTGTTTCTTTGTATGCTTTGTTGATTCAAACAGGACATTTTAATGTAATAATGTGGTAATTCTGAAAATGAGTTCTTAACCCCCTTCCCCAGATTTTATTTTTTATTTTTCTTGTTCTTCTTATTCTTCTCCTCCTCCTCCTTCCTTCTTTCTTCTGCATGATTGTTGTAGGCCTACTCAGTGGCAAGGATTAGCCTGAGGTGAAAATTGGAGGTCTTCTCAGATATTCTGTGAGCCTTTGCCTTCCCTGATCATATGACACTTTCTAATTTTTCCCATATATGCAGTTCATCTTCAATGTTCTAGTCTAATGTCTGGCTTTCTTGGAGGGGAAACAGAAAATTGAAGGAGGAAAAGGGCATATAGGCTTTTTAAATTTCTTGGAAGTGGCTTCAGCTGTTAGGTTCTTGCAGCAGCATAGGGAGGTTTAACAACACTGGCCATCTACCTGTTTATTTGCCCCTCTGAGATCAGAAGCAGCAATTAGGGATCAGAGCACAGATTCTTTGATATTTGTGGGACAGGGTCTTTTTGCCTACCCCGATCTGATTGATTCTGCTCCTTCAGTGCAGGCATGGTTGCCTTGAATGCTGAGGGATTGGGCATGGTTAGCTGCTACTGTGCTAAGAGCTGAAATGGACTGAAATTAGCATAACTTACTAACCAGACCTTTCCCTGGAAGTTGCAGGCCTTCAGTAGACTCCAGAATTACAAAATATATAATTGCATCAGGCAGATTCTGCCAGATCTGCTATCTAGGGAGCTGTTGTTTAGATGGGAGATTCCTGGTGCTTTCCTATTCCACCATTTTCCTGGAATCCTTACTTTTTTTTTTTTTTTAAAGATATTATTTATTTATTTGAGAGAAGGAGAGAAAGAGCACGAGCGGGGAGAGGAGCAGAAGGAGAGGGACAAGCAGACTCCATGCTGAGCTTGGGGTCTGACATGGGGCTTGATCTCAGAACCCTAAGAACAAGACCTGAGCCGATATCAAGAGTCAGATGCTTAATCGACTGAGCCACTCAGGTGCCTTGAATCCTTACTTATTTTTAATATAAGATTGACAGTATGTTAAGGAGTAAATAAGTATGAAAACTTTGTTAAGTGTATCTGGAATAGGTCATCAGCTTTATGCTTGGCAGCTCTATTATATCCCTGTAGGTTATTCATACTGCCTGTTGGCTCAGTTGTTTTTTAATATGTCTCAAATGTGGGACAGTCTGTAGTTTGCATACTTTCTTTTTTTCACCCTGATCTTAGGAATTTATCCTAGATTTATGGATTTCTTGTGTTTGTGTTTCTAGCTCTTTCTACTCACATACTGAAAATATGTAACTGCAGTAAGCCATTGTGTCCTAGAAGATACCACAGAACACTAAAGTTTTAAAATCTAGACGAAGTCATGTTTAAGACTTTCAGTTATAAAATGACAATAAGTTTTATTAATCTAATATCAATTATGATTATCCTTTTTGTTTAGACTGTAAAACACAATTGCTTATGAAATACTTTAAATATTAAGAGTTCATTTGGGCCAGTAATTTTATTATCATATAATATAGAGGAAATTTTCATAATCTCTTCTTTGAATTCTAGTGTTGCATAGCTGACTGCTCAGCATCTTCATGTGAATGACTAATCAGCATCTCAGATCTGGCATGCCTAGAACAGTCTCCTCTCAGACCTGCTCTTCTTACTGTCTTGTCCATGTTGGTAAATAGTAAAACCCGTCTTTCCAGTTCCTAAGACGGGACAAAACCTTGGAGTCATCTTGGGCTTCTCTCTTTTTGTTACGCCTCACATTCAGTCTGTCAGCAAAATTCTTGGCTCTGTATTTAAAATAAATTTAAAAAATGGCATCTTTAAAATAAATAAGTTAAATTTAAAATAAGTTTAAAATAAAAGGAAATCTGACTACTTACCTGTTTCTCTTCTATCTGCTGTGGTCTTTTAGGGGGATTATTTCAATAGGCTTATTTGGCACAACTGCAAGAATGAGTCTTTTAAATAAGTCAGATCATGTCACTTTTTCAAAACCCTCCAGTTACTTCTCATCTTCTCCATAACAGAAGTCAAATTTCTTAACATTTCCTAAAAGGAATTATCAGATCTGGCCTTAACCTCTTTGACCTCATCTCTTCTTTTACTTCTCCTTTCCTGAGACATAGTATCCTGTCCACAGTTGCTTTTGCTCCAGTATACAGGCTCCCTTCTCAGGACCTTCGGACTTAGTTCTGTTTTCTCTCCTTGCAAAGCTCTTCTCCCTGGATATCCACATAACTTACTGCCTTTCCCTCTTTGAATACTTGCTGAAATGTTATCTTCTCAGAGAGAGAGTACTTTCTCTCCTTGCAGCTCCTGGTCACCAACATTCCTTATCTCCCAAATTTATTTTTCTCCACTGTCTGTCATGCTAATTATCTTATTATTATTTATTCTGGTTTTTTCCACCTGAGCATCTAGAGTAGTGTCCAACACATTAAAAATCATTTGAGTATTTGTTGAATAAATGGACAAATGAATTTATGTTTGAAAAATAAAATTTGCTTTAAAAATGCTTTTTTAATATTTTGGTTCTTTTCAACATTTAAATATTGCTCTTATATGGTAAGAATATATTCTTTATATTATGAGTATATATATAAAACGAAACAGCAAATAAAATGGATGGTGACATTTAAAAATGCAAGTTAAAATTTCCTTTATGTTTTCTCTTGTTAACTATTAGGTGTCTGGGTAGAATTTTTTATAAAACATATAGCAGTATCTCTAGATACAGCTCCAACTATAACCATCTATCTAGCTATCTATAACTTAAAAATATAGATGGATTGCTACTATAAATACTGCCTTGAAAGTTGTTTTTTTACTTGAAAGTTTATCTGGGATATATTTTTTTATTTTAGTAATTTGGATTAACCTCATTGTTTTCAGTTATGTAGTATTTCATTTTATTGTTATGCCATAATTTAATCAGTTCCTCATTGATGTATATTCCAGGTTTTATTGATGGGAGTATATGCATTAAGTCATATTAGATGTTTAGTTGGATCAAGTGTATATGCGTTTAAAATACTGACAATTGTTTCTAAGTTTATTTTTGAAATTTGCTAGTTTATGCAAGTTGCATATTTTATATCATGGTTTCCACTTGATTTATTTTTATTTATTTTTTGGTATTCCTAATTGTAAACTCTTTGGGGGCTGTGTCTCACTTTTTATTTCTGTAGGACTCAGCACAGTCTTTCAATAGCAGGGGCTCATAAGTGCTCTTGAATGGAAAATACATATTTGTGATATTTCTTGTTAGATATGCTGAGGAGTCAGTCATTTAACAAATATTTATTGTGTATTGGCAGTGTACTGACAATACTGTATGTCGTAAAGATTAAAAAAAAGTAGGACAACATTATTTCTTCTTTTGAGATGTTTAAACTTAAATGGAAGACTAAACTGTAGAAGGATAATTATACATATTAGAATCAAGCTATGTTCCCTTGGAGTTAATTTCATGTCCTCATTTATTTGTACATATATATATTAAATAAATATGGAGAAATTAACTATTTTGAAGCAACAGAAAAATGCTGTGCAGAGGAGATGTTGATTGATATTTTAAAGGAGTATAGGAATTCTCTTAGTGGAGACTGGGGTATCATGAATAAAGGCCAAGTCTCAAAAGACTGTCCAACTATTCATTACATCGTCTATAGTAAAAAGTTCGAAGTAATACAAATGTGGGATGCCTGGCTGACTCAGTTGTGGCTCTTGGAGAGCTCATGACTCTTGATCTTGGTGGTGTGAATTCACGCCCCCTGTTGGGTATAGAGATTACTTAAATGAATAAATAAACTTTAAAAAAATAAAAGAAAATAAGTAATACAAATGTTTAGAAGTTGGAATGGGTTATGTAAATTATGGATAATTCATACAGGGAAGTCCTATGCAGTTACTTAAAGTCATGTAGAATATTTACTGAAGTAGAAACATTCTTGCTATATTGATAGAGTTTGAACAGAGCAAGATACTGTTTCTGTAAGAAAAAAACTTAAATGTAAGCATAGAATAAATGTAAGCGTAGAAGAACTTGTAGGAAAAAGGTAATAGTTACAATTTTTGAAAGAATGCTTTGGTAGTAGAAAAATGACTTCCATGTTTAATGCTTAGAGCAAAGGGTTGTGATTTTTTTGAAAGAATGCTTTTGGAATAGAAAGATGACTTCAATGTTTAAAGGTTAGAGCAAAGGGTTGTGACTTTCCTCATATTTGTTTTTTGTAAAATAGAATGTTTTACAAGTTCCTCTCTCATTTTGAAGGACAGAGTAGTTCTAAATCATATTCCACCTTTTGAGAGCAGAATAGGCACTGAGCATCCTCAAGCATTCCTTTGTTTCTGATTTAATTTGTACCTGATAAAATAATTCTCAAGCCCATGTGTATTTTTTTCTGGTGGTTTGGCAAGTCATACGCTTTAGATTGCACAGATGTGTTCAAATCCTATTTCTAAGTCATTTTTGGCAGACCTTAGCCAAATTATCTGACTTTCCTTTTGAAATCTTAGTTTAATATCTTCAGGTGTAACCTGTGGTGGAAGGTGGCATTGTCCTGTTGAGGAGAAATTACTCTGACCACGTAGAATGGGTGTGGCCAGCTGTTGGTATGTTCTCATCGTGCCATACTGTCTTGACCACTAGGGAGATTGCCAGTTAATCGTAGCCTTGTTTCCCTTGTCTTCATGCTAAAAAGATGACAGCTAAGGTTCCTTCCAGCTATTATGGATTGTAGATGAACTCTGAGCTTGATTGAAATGAACTGGTGATATGACAAGGTAAAGAGGAGAAAGGATATAATAACATAGGCAAGAGAGGGTGTATCATGTCATCTCCTTACTTTAATACCTTTATTAATCTTTAATAGAGCATGAATACACTGTCTTTAAAAATTAGTACAAAGAATTACTCTGGTCATAGAAATAGATTGTTGAAATATCTTTTTATTCCTGGGACACAATCTGCTGGCTTAAATATTTTAAAAATAAATTCCACTTTTACTCCCAGGAGTTGACAATTTTTGTGTATGTTTATTAGTGATGTTGACCTGTGTATTGTACTCGTCCACTAGACTGAGTTTGGTGCACTTCATGGTCACATCTCGTTTTAAGAATAAATACCCTGAAAGTTTGTGGAAATGGGAATTAACCTGTTTTTTTAAGATTTAGTAGAATTTTCCCATTGAAACCTTTTTGGCCTGGTTTCTGTTCAAGGACTTAACCTTTACCATTTTAATATATGATTTGATGATTAAGTCTTGACTGGTTCTTTTGTGTCTCCTTTGGCCAATTTTTTTCATTTATATTTTCTAAGAAAATTATCTATTTTATATAGGTTTTCAAATTTATGGGTGTAAGTTGTACAAGATGTTCTTGAAGTTTGGTCTCATTAGGAAACCCTCCCTCCCTTCTCTTGTCTCTCCTTTCTTTGTCTCCTTCTTTCTCTCTTCCTTTCTACGTGCACTTTTTCCTTTTCTTCCTCCAACTCTTCCTTCCTCTCTGACTATGAATTCCCGAGCATACTTTTTAGTATTTCGCATTTTTTTGGTTTTGTTACTTTTTTTTCCCTGAATTCAGAGTTCAGTTCTTTTTTTTTTTTTTTTCTTGGAAGAGTCGTGAATAACCAATATGTATGCACTAGCTTGATGTTGGAAAACTAGTATTATCATAAATCAACTTTGTCAGATATTAATACTATTTTATATATGCTTTTCTTGAGAGAAATAAAACTCTGTAGGTATTGTTGATACTCATTTCTAGCCACTGTTTTTTAAATAAGTGCATTGAAGTTTGGACATTTTTCCGCTAAATAGTGCTTTGAACGAAGGCTGCAGGTTTTGGTATGTAAGTGTTGTATTATGTTTTGTTTAGAGTAATTGAAACCCTAAAAAAAAGGAAAGAGATAAGCAATTTTTAGAAAGAGCTTTTTGTTTTATGTAAAACTACATGTAGTTTTAAGTTCTGTTTCTTAGTTATAAAGACTATTTTCATTTTTTTATTTATTTAAATTTTAGTTAACATACAGTACAATATTGGTTTCAGGAGTAGAATTCAGTGATTCTTCACTTACTTACAACACCCAGTGCTCATCATAACAAGTGCCCTATTTAAGTACCCATCACCCATCTAACCCATCTGTCATCCACTTCCTTCCATCAGCCTTCAGTTTATTCTCTGTCTTTAAGAGTCTCTTAGGGCTTTTTTTCCTCTCTCCTTTTCTTCTTTTCCCCCTTCCCATACGTTCATCTGTTGTCTTTGTTAAATTCCATGTATGAGAGCATATGGTATTTGTCATTCTCTGACTTATTTCACTTAGCATAATACACTCCAGATCCATCCATGTTGTTGCAAATGGCAAGATTTCATTTTTTGGTGGTTGAGTAATGCTCCATTGTATCCATTCATTAGTCAGTGGATATTTGGGCTCTCTCCATAGTTTGGCTATTGTTGATAATGCTGCTATAAACATCAGGTGCATTTGAATCTATATTTTTGTATCCTTTGGGTAAATACCCAAAGTAGTGCAATTGCTGGATTGTAGGGTAGTTCTATTTTTAACTTTTTGAGGAACCTCCAAACTGTTCTGCAGAGTGGCTGCAGCGGTTTGCATTCCCACCGGTAGCTCAAGAGGGCCCCTTTTTCCCTCATACTCGCCAACACTGTTGTTTCGTGTGTTGTTAATTTTAGCCATTCTGACCTGAGGTAGTATCTCATCATGGTTTTGATTTGTATTTCCCTGATGATGAGTGATGTTGAACATCTTTTCATGTGTCTGTTAGACATCAGGATGTCTTCTTTGGAAAAGTGTCTATTCATGTCTTCTGTCCATTTCTTAAATGGATTTTTATCGTTTTTTGGGGGGGGGTGTTGAGTTTGATAAGTTCTTTGTAGATTTTGGATACTAACCCTTTATCAGATATGTCTTTATCTGATATCTTTATCAGATATGTCATTTGCAAATATCTTCTCCCATTCTGTAGGCTGCCTTTTAGTTTTGTTGTTTACTTCACTGTGCAAAAAGCTTTTTATCTGGATGAAGTCCCAATAATTCATTTTTGCTTTTGTTTTCCTTGCCTTCAGTGACATGTCTAGTAAGAAACTTCTACTACAGAGGTCACAGGGGTTTTTGCCTGTGTTCTTCTCTAGGATTTTGATGGTTTCCTGTCTCACATTGAGGTCTTTAATCCATTTTGAATTTATTTTTGTGTAAGGTATTAGAAAGTGGTCCAGTTTCATGTAGCTCTCCAGTTTTCCCACACCATTTGGTGAAGCAGCTGTCTTTTATCCATTGGATATTCTTTCCTGCTTTGTCGAAGATTAGTTGACATATAGTTGTGGGTGCATTTCTGATTTCTTTGTTCTGTTCTATTGATCTATGTGTCTGTTTTTGTGCCATTACCATTTGTCTTGATGACCACAGCTTTGTAATATAGCTTGAAATCTGTAATCGTGATGCCTCCAGCTTTTTCTTTTTCAAGATTGTTTTGGCTATTCAGGGTCTTTTGTGGTTCCATGTAAATTTTAGGATTATTTGTTCTAGCTCTGTGAAAAGTGCTGGTGGTATTTTGATAGGGGTTGCATTAAATGTATTGCTCGGATAATCTAGACATTTTAACAGTGTTTGTTCTTCCAATCCATAAACATGGAATGTTTCTCCATTTCTTTGTGTCCTCTTCAATTTCCTTCATAAGGGTTCTATAGTTTTCAGAATATAGATCTTTTACCTTTTTAATTAGGTTTATTCCTAGATATCTTACTGTTTTGGGTACATTTGCAAATGGGATCAATTCCTTGATTTCTTTTTCTGCTTTTTCATTATTAGTGTATAGAAATGCAACAGATTTCTGCACATTGATTTTATATCCTTCAACTGCTGATTTCATGTATTAGCTGTAACAATTTTTGATGGAGTATTTTGGGTTTTCTCCTAGAATATCATGTCATCAGCAAATAGTGAAAATTTGACTTCTTTGCCAATTTGGATGCCTTTATTTATTTATTTACTTGGTCTGATTGCTGAGGCTAAGACTTCCAGTACTATATTAAATGGTTTGGTGAGGGTGGACATCCTTGTCTTGTTACTGACTGTAGAAGAAAGGCTCTCAGTTTTTCACCACTGAAGATGGTATTAACTATGGGTGTTTTGTATATGACCTTTATGATGTTGAGGTATGTTGTATCTATCCCTACTTTGTTGAAGTTTTTATCTAGAAAGGATGCTGTGCTTTGTCAAATGCTTTTTCTGCATCTATTGGCAGGATCATATGGTTCTTATATCTTTTATTAATGTGGTATATCACATTGATTGATTTGGAAATCTTGAACCACCCCTACAGTCCAAGACTAAATCCCATCTGATCATGGTGAATAAATCTTTTAATGTACTGTTGAATTCAATTTAATAGTATTTTATTGAGAATTCTTGCATCTATGTTATCAGGGGTATTGGCCTGTAATTCTCCTTTTTAGTGTGGTCTTTGGTTTTAGAATCAGGGTAATGTTGGCTTCAAGGAATGAGTTTGGAAGTTTTCCTTCCATTTTTATTTTTTTGGCAGAGTTTTCTTCTTTAAATGTCTGGTAGAATTCCCCTGGGAAGCCATCTGGCTCAGGGTTTTGTTTGTCAGGAGATTTTTGATTACTGATTCAATTTCTTTGCTGACTGTGGGTATGTTCAAATTTTCTATTTCTTCCTGTTTCAGTTTTGCTTGTTTGTAGGTTTTTAGGAATTAGTCCATTTCTTCAGGTTGCCTAGTTTGTTGGTATATAATTTTTCATAGTATTCTCTTACAGTTGTTTGTATTTATGTGGTGTTGGTTGTGATCTCTCCTCTTTCATTTGTGATTTTATCTATTTGGGTTCTTTCTCTTTTCTTTTTTATAGGTTTGGCTAGAGGTTTATCAGTTTTACTAATTCTTTTGAAGAACCATTCATGGGTGTTTTTTGTTTGTTTTGTTTTGTTTCTATATCTTTTATTTCTGCTCTAATCTTTATTGTTTCCTTTCTTCTGCTGGCTTTAGGCTTTATTTGCTGTTCTTTTGTATCTCCTTTAGGTATAAGGTTAGGTTGTATATTTGAGACTTTTCTTGTTCCTTGAGGTAGGCCTTTATTGCAGTATACTTCCATTTTAGGACTGCCTTTGCTGCATCCCAAAGGTTTTGGACAAAGTGTTCTCATTTTCATTTGCTTCCATGTATTTTTAAAAATTTCTTCTTTAATTTCATGGTTAACACATTCATTCTTTAGTAGGATGTTCTTTAACCTCCAAGTATTTGTGATCTTTCCAAATTTCTTCTTGTGGTTGATTTCAAGTTTCCTAGTGTTGTGGTCTGAAAACATGCATGGTGTGATCTTGATCTTTTTATACTTGATGAGGGCGGATTTGTGACCCAGTATGTGATCTCTTCTGGAGAATGTTCATGTGCACTTGCAAAGAACATGTATTCTGCTACTTTAGTTTGAAATGTTCTGAATATATCTGTTAAGTCTATCTGGTCCAGTGTGTTATTCAAAGCCATTGTTTCCTTGTTGATTTTCTGCTTAGATGATATTTCCTTTGCTGTAAATGGGGTGTTTAATTCCCCTGCTATTATTATCTTATTATCAAGGAGTTTCTTTATGTTTATTCCTAATTGATTTATATATTTGTGTGCTTCCCAGGTGGGGGCATAAATATTTACAGTTGTTGATGGATAGACCCCTTAATTATGATATAATGTTCTTTTTCATCTCTTGTTACAGTCTTTGTTTTAAAATCTACTTTGTCTGATATAAGTATAGTTACTCTGACTTTCCTTTTACATCCATCAGCATAATAGATAGTTCTCCATCCCCTCACTTGCAGTCTGCTGGTGTCCTTGGGTCTAAAGTGAGTCTCTTGCAGGCAACATATAGATGGATCTTATTTTTTATTAATTTTTTTTATCCATTCTAATACCCTATATTTTTTGATTGGAGCATTTAGTCCATATATATTCAGAGTGGTTATTCAAAGATACGAATTTAGCACATTGCGCATTGTGTTTTTTGTAGAGTTGGTGTTTTTGATGATGTTCTCTGTTCCTTTCTAATCTTTGTTGCTTTGGTCTTTTTTCCTCCACTCAAAGAGTTCCCCCCCCTTCAAATTTTTATCAGGGATCAGTTTACTGATTGAGAATGCCTTTAGGTTTTCTTTGTCTGTAAATCTCTTTATCTCTCTTATTCTGAATGACAGCCTTGCTCAATGAAGAAGTCTTGGCTGCATATTTTTCCCATTCAGCACTTTGAATATTTCCTGCCATTTCTTTCTGGCCTGCCAAGTTTCTCTGACAGATTTCCTAAGAACCTGATCTGTGTTCTCTTGTAGGTTAAGGACTCCTCCCCCACCATCCGCCTCCGCCTTGCTGTTTTTAGGATTCTTTCTTTGTGCATTCTGTGAATTTAACTATGGTATGCCCTGGTGATGTTCATCTTTGTTTAATTTAATGGGAGATTTGTGTGCTTGTTAGATTTTGATATCTGTGTCCTTCCACAAATTAGGGAAGTTTTCATTTGTAATTTGTTAGAATAAAACTTTTTCCCCCTTTTCTCTGTTATCTTCTGGGACCCCTACGATATGAACGTTACTAAGTTTTAATAAGTTGCTGATTTCCCTAAGTCTACCTTCATGATCCATTACCTTTCTTTCCTTGTTCTTTTCAGCTTCGTAATTTTCCATAATTTTATCTTCTATATCACTGATTCGCTCCTTTCTCTGCTTCCTCCATCCTCATTTTTTTTTTAAGATTTTATTTATTTATTTGACAGAGATCACAAGTAGGCAGAGAGGCAGGCAGAGAGGGAGGAAGGGAAGCAGGCTCCCTGATGAGCAGGGAACCTGATGCGGGGCTCGATCCCAGGACCCTGGAACCATGACCTGAGCCGAAGGCAGAGGCTTTAACCCACTGAGCCACCCAGGCGCCCCCCTCCATCCTCATTTTTATGGCCTCTATTTGGAACTGTATCTTGGCTATAGCATTTTTAACTTAGGCCTGACTAAATTTTAGTTCTTTTATCTTTGTAGTAAGGGATTCTCCGGTGTCTTCTATGAGTTTTGCAATCCCAGCTAGTATCCTTATAATTGTTTTAAATTCTAGTTCAAACATATTACTTATATCTGTATTGATTAAATCCTTGGCCATGAGTTCTACTTCGTGTTCTTTCTTTTGGAGTAAATTTCCCCATCTCTTCATTTTATCCACAAAAGAAGAGAAGAAAGAAAGAAAGAAACAAACACACAAACAAAAAACCTCAAAACAATGAAAACAAACAATCAAAGAACCCTAGATCCTGGGGGTATTTTGGTCTGCTTGTTAAAAGAATCTCAATCTCAAAATAACAAAATAAAATTAGATAAAATGAAAGTAAGTTAAAAAAATGTAAAAAGTATATATATATATAAATAAATTGATAACAAAAGAATTAAAAATAATTTAAAAATAAGAAAATAAATGAAAAAATAAAAATTTATAAATTATATATTTTTATAATGAATTTTTATAATAAAGTATTTATAATTTAATTATTTTATAATAAAAATAAAAAAATAAAGAATAAAAGTAAAAAGAAAGTTAGATCCTGTTTCCCCTAGAGCTGAAGCTTTGCAGCACCCTATGATCAGTAACTTTGGTGGTGCCAGTGAGTTGTTTGTGCTGGTCTTCTGGAAGAAAGGCCTGTTGTGATTCTCAGGTGGACTTACCCTAGTAGGAATGTGCCTCCAGAGTGCAGGGCATGGCCGGGCTTGGTGTAAGCCATTCTGGCCTCCACTAGGTGATGCTGTTTTCCTTCTTGAAGGTTCTCAGCCTTGTCAGGAAGGATGAATACCGGGGCACCCTGCTCTCCACCGCCAGTGCTGAAAGTTCGCACCCCCGGGTCTTCCATGAGCTCTGTAATTCAGTCACTGTTACGTCCCCAGTTTCTGTCAGAACTCTGTGCTCATCCTGCCTTTATCCAGGTTTTTTAATCTGAGGCATGCGACTGAGTTCCCAAACTCCAAATTTTAGAGACTCCTGCGTGTGGAACTGCACATGTTTTTGCTGTTGGCCAGCTTGTCTTAGGAAAGCGATGGCAGGACCCCACAGTGGTTCCCAGTTGTGGCACCAAGATTTGCTGGTACTCAACCAGCTTTCTTGCTGCTACGCCTGGGAACAGTGCAGCACATTGGTCCACCCATTCTTCTTGAGACCCAGGGGATCCTCAGACCACGCTGTCACACGTGGGCTTCTGCCCTGCTTTGCCACCTAAGCACATTTAAGCCAGGGATGTCTCCCACTGCAGCAGACCTCTAAAAGTTCAGATTTTGTGCTGCGCTGCTCGTGATTCTTTGTGGTAAACTCTGTAAAGCAGGCTCCTTCACCGCTGTTCTATATACGGCTGTATCTCCCCTAATGCAACTCTCCGTACCTCCTACCTTCCAGAAGGTGGTTGATTTTCTACATGTAGACTTGCAGTTGTTTTGTTCTCTCAGACCTCCAATGGATTTCGTGGGTGTTCAAAATGATTTGATAACTATCTAGCTGTATTCGTGGGAGGAGACAAGCTTAGGGTCCCCCTACTCTGCCATCTTAACTCCTCCATGCAGTTTTAAATTATGTGAATTTACTGTCATTGCACTTCTCCCTGTTGTCTCATCTCCAAACACAAAGATTTATCACATTTCATGAAACATTTTTCAGTAAGAAGGAAAAAAAAATCTCTTGCAGTATGCAAAGATATATTCAGTTTATTCTGATATACCTGTTTGAGGCATTTCTCACTTCCTGCTTTGCTTTATGTGGTACTGCCATCTAGCGTGTGGAATACTAAAATGGATGTGTGTGGTTTACATTTTCTTTTATCATTTGATCATCAGGAGCTGTGACTTAATGGTTCTTCCTATCTGATTTTATATAAAGCATTAAGTTAAATGATCCTGAATGCAGGTTTTACCTGAAATAAGGCATTTTAAAAAATGAATCGAATACCTGTTTCTTGAGTATTCCCTACTAAAGCTTATGTACAAGGGTCTTGGAAGTGCCAGTACAGCCTTGTATCATCAGATGCATTCTTGTCTTGATAGTGAGAAATGTGGAAAGAGATCGTGAATTTTGACCTGAATGTAAAAATGTTGACAAGGTGAAGTATAAAATAAGCTCCCATGCCTCAATTTAAATTTTTTAGTGAGTTAATGAGGATTAAAATAAAACATACAGGCCAATATTTATTGAATGCTTTTTGTGAACCGGACATTATTCTAAATAATATTTACATCTCATTTTATTGACGCTCCACAATAGTTTCAGATGAGGGAGTTGAAGTAAAAAATGTTTAAGAACTTACCCAAGATCACAGGTAAGTGGTGCAGCCAGTGTTGAATAAATAAATTGAAAAAATGTGGAACCATTCTGCATATTCTTGATTACAGAAGTCCTAGGAAAGGATTAAAAATGACAAAATTCTTGTTTTAACAAAAAGGAATAAACCGTGGATCCAAAATATTCTAATGTAGTTGAAAGTAAAAAAGTATGATGCATAATCACACAGCATACCTTGTGTCCTTAACTTCCCTGGTCCTCAGTTTCTTGTAAAACAGGAATAAATATAACCATTTCAGTGTATATTAACAGAGTACTGTGGGAATTAAAGGAAATGAAAATTAAAAACAAAAACAGATTGCTCAATAAATTTTAAAGAACTTTAGAGGAAGACAAATGTTCGAAGGAACTTTGGTGTAGACAGACCATAATTTGTAAAATGTGAAAATACATGACCTCAAAAAAAAAAAAAAAAAAATACGTGACTTCATGACCTGAGTGTAGCGTTGATGGGATTGAGGCAGTGGGTGAAAAAGTTCTTTGCAAATAAGAAGCTGTATAACTAACAGGAATATTATGATGAACTTTTCCTTAACATGAGAGACTGTATTGCTAATATACTTGGTGATCTGATGATCAGTTTATTTAGATATAATATTTCTTTTAATATAGAAAATAACCATAAAAATTGTGAAATGAAGAAAGCAAGTTAAAATAACATGATTTTTCTGTAATTGTAATTTAAAAATTTTGCTTCAGTTTCAGATAGAATTATACCTATGGGTTGAAGATACTGAAATTGTTATGTATTTAGAATGTTTAAGGTTAAAATGATAGTAAAAGAAACCAGAGAAAACACATTATTGTGTCCTTCTCCTTTGAAGAGAAACATTGAAAATCTTTTGTTAACAAATTTTTAATGGGTAAGATAGGATATATATGGATTCTGCATTTTCAGTTTTAGTATTTTATTTTATTTTTTTAAAGATTTTATTTATTTGGCAGACAGAGATCACAAGTAGGCAGAGAGGCAGGCAGAGAGAGAGGGGGAAGCAGGCTCCCTGCTGAGCAGAGAGCCCAATGTGGGGCTCGATCCCAGGACCCTGAGATCATGACCTGAGCTGAAGGCAGAGGCTCAACCCACTGAGCTACCCAGGTGCCCTAAGTTTTAGTATTTTAAATACCTGGTATATTTTAAATACTTGGTATTACCAGTTCAGTTGATGACTGACTAAATGTTGTGTCTCTTTGGAAACAGACTAGGTTTCTTCCTATTTAAAAATTTATCTAAATATGGGTGCCTGGGTGGCTCAGTCGGTCAAGTGTCTGCTTTCAGTTCAGGTTATGATCCCGGAGTACTGGGATCGAGCCCCACATCAGGCTCCCTACTCAGTGGGGAGCCTGCTTCTCCCTCTACCCCTGCCCCTGCTCATGCTCTCTGTTGCTTGCTTGTTCTCTCAAATAAATAAATAAATAAAATCTTTAAAAAAAGAATTTATCTAAATGTGAACATTAAGGTTAATAGAAATATGTGCCAGCAACACATTTGGTACCTATCAGTGGGACTTTCAGTTATTAATAAAAATGAATTAAACCAATGAAAAGGTTAGTTCCCTCATCTCATTAATACTATGTAGTTTCCAGACTAGTAGATATTTCTATTTTAAAAAAATAGTTTTATATAAAAGTACATATAATATGTGCATAACCTTTTGAAACAAAAGCTGTGATAATTTTAGTGTTGCTACCTCTACTGAAGAATTTATTTTTCCTCAAATCAAAACATATAAACTTTGAATCCTACTTTTTGGCACATTCTAAAGATTTTATTTATTTATTTGCCAGATCACAAGTAGACAGAGAGGCAGGCAGAGAGAGAGAGAGAGAGAGAGAGAGGAGGAAGCAGGCTCCCTGCTAAGCAGAGAGCCCGCTGACGCGGGGCTCGATCCCAGGACCCTGGGATCATGACCTGAGCCCGAAGGCAGAGGCTTTTACCCACTGAGCCACCCAGGCACCCCTATACTAATACCTCTTCATATGCTGGGAAATCATTGTCATTTAAGAGGATGGTTTCAAATGAAAAGTTCACACTGTGAGTTATTGGTACTGCTGTCAGGTTGAGGGCATCTTGTTGAGCTGAAGTGATTCTGGTATGTAAAGACTGATGAATGAACAAGGAAAATGTGGGGTGTGTGTGTGTGTGTGTGGTGTGTGTGTATCTTGCAAATGGCAAGATTTCATTCTTTTTGATGGCTAATACTCCATTATGAAATCTTGCCATTTGCAAGGACATGGCTGGAGCTAAAGAGTATTATCCTAAGTGAAACAAGTCAGCCAGAGAAAGACAAACACCATATGATTTCACTCAAATGTGCAATTTACGAAATGAAACAAAAGAGCCGAAGGGGGAAAAAAGGAAAAGAGAGAAGCAAACCACAAAACAGACTCTTAACTATAGAGAACAAACTGATGTTTACCAGAGGGGAGGTGGATGGGGATGGGTGAGATAAGGTGGTGGGGAGTAAGGAGGGCACTTGTGATGAGCACCGGGTGATGTATGGAAGTGTTGAATCACTATATGTACACCTGAAACTAATATTACACTGTATGTTAATGAACTGGAATTTGAATAAATTCTTCATAAAAAAAATAAAGTTACTATATCTGGTAATCAGCTGAGGAAACAGCGCTGTATTCCAATCTGGAAGGAGAAACAGATTGTTAGGTTTATTAAGATGCATTTAGGTCTCTAGCTTTTTCCCAAGAAATTTAAAGAGCTATTTTGTCTGTTAATTGATTTTCTTCCCTTATGCTGAAATTAGAACTTACTTCACTTACTACCCACCTAAGATATAACTCTAATGTAGAGCTATTCTTCCACTTGGCATCTTCCACTCAGTAGTTTCAAAGTAGAATTGTCAGTGTTGATTATTAAGATGTTGATGATAGGTGTGAGTAGAACAGATAATATTGTTTAACAGAAATGATTTTTTATTTTCCACATCTACTAAAGGCTACAAAGGTGAAGGAAAATGTTTATAAACTGGATAAGTATGTCACAGTGAAACTGCAAGCATAATAGTTCTATAAAAGATGAAGAAAAGAAGTCTTTCAAGCTGTTGATTAGGCTTTGATGAATAATTTTTTATGTGGGTGGGATGATTTTTACCATACTTTACGGTGCTGATTTCTGCCCTCCATGTAAAGAAAGGACTTCTCTGAACATTTGAATGCTTGCTGAATAGAGTTGTATTTTTAAATATTGTAACAACACTAATTGCAGATTGGTTTCCATGGTGATGGAAAAGTGAATTCAATATAGGAAAAATAACTTCAAAAATAGATTTGTTAACGGTCTAAAAGTAAGGGACTTAGAAATTCTATTTTCCATTCTTTATAAACAAAGGACTGAGATTTCATTAAGTTGAAGGAAATAAACATGATTTAAATGATGATATTTATATCATAAGTTTCTTCAGGCAAATGTAGCCTAATCTTTCATAGTGTATATGCTTGGTACATATGGTTCAGGTTCTATATAAACATGCTGATGTTGAGACTTGTGCATTGGATGTCTTAAAACCCACAATTCCTGTGTCTGATAGCCATTTGTATGTCTTCATTAGAGAAGTGTCTGTTCATATCTTCTGCCCATTTTTTGATATGATTATCTGTTTTCTGTGTGTTGAGTTTGAGAAGTTCTTTATAGATCCTGGATATCAACCTTTTGTCTGTACTGTCATTTGCAAATATCTTCTCCCATTCCGTGGGTTGCCTCTTTGTTTTGTTGACTGTTTCCTTTGCTGTGCAGAAGCTTTCGATCTTGATGAAGTCCCAAAAGTTCATTTTTGCTTTTGTTTCCTTTGCCTTTGGAGACATATCTTGAAAGAAGTTGCTGTGGCTGATATCAAAGAGGTTACTGCCTATGTTCTCCTC
>PISX010019198.1:0-16325 GCA_004024625.1 Mellivora capensis
AAGAAATGAAATCTTGCCATTTGCAACGACGTGGATGGAACTAGAGGGTATCATGCTTAGTGAAATAAGTCAATCAGAGAAAGACAACTATCATATGATATCCCTGATATGAGGAAGTGGAGATGCAACATGGGGGGTTAGGGGGGTAGGAAAAGAAGAAAAGAAACAAGATGGGATTGGGAGGGAGACAAACCATAAGGGATTCTTAATCTCACAAAACAAACTGAGTGTTGCTGGGGGGAGGGGGGCCGGGAAAGGGGGGTGGGGTAATGGACATTGGGGAGGGTATGTGCTATGGTTAGTGCTGTGAAGTGTGTAAACCTGGCGATTCACAGACATGTACCCCTGGGGATAAAAATATGTTTATAAAAAATAAAAAAAATTATGTAAAAAAAATAATAAATAAATAAATAAATAATATCTTTCAACCCATAAAAAAAAAATATGTGCAAGTTATATGTGAAGAAAAACAGAAAACCCTGATAACGATATCAAGAAATAAATAAATGGAAGTCATCCCATGTTCATGGATAGGGAGACTAAATATTTTCAAGTTATCAGTATATATATATATATATATATATATATATATATATATATATATCCCAAATAAAATTCCAGCAAGTTATTTTGTGTATATTGACAAACTGATTCTAAAGCTTATATGGAGAGGCAAAAGATCAAAAATAACCAACTCAATCTTGAAAGAATAGAACAAAGTTGAAGTACTGGCACTATTCAACTACAAAACTTACTATAAAGCTACAGTAATAAAGACAGTGTGATGTCAGTGAAAGAACAAACAGATCAATGGAACAGAATAGAAAGCCCAAAAGTAGACACACATAAGTATAGTTAACTGATCTCTGACAACAAGCAAAGACAATACAATGGAGCAGAGTCAGACTCTTCATCAAATAGTGCTGGAATAACTAGACATCCATATCCAAAACAAGTTAATATAAATACAGATATTTTACCCCTCACAAAATTTAACTTCAAATAGATCATAGACCTGAATATAAAACACAAAACTGGAAGACTCCTAGAAGATATCATAGGAGGAAAACCTAAATGACTTTGGTTGCAGTGATGATTTTTCAGATACAACACCAAAGGCATGATTCATTAAGGAAATAACTGATAAGCTGGACTTCATTTAAAATAACAATTTCTGCTCTTTGAAAGACAATGTCAAGACAGTAAGAAGATGAATCTCAGATTGGGGAAAATATTTGCAAAACACACATCTTATAAAGGACTCTTAACTAAAATATACAAAAAAACCTTAAGCTCAATAGTGAGAACACAAACATCATTAAAAAAGAGGCCAAAAGACCTGAATGCATATCTCTCTAGTGAAACCATATACGTGGCAAATAAGCATGAAAAGATGTTTAACATCATACATTAGGGAATTCTGAATCAAAACAAAAATTAGATACCACTCAGACACTTATCAGAATGGCCCAAAATCCAAAACACTGACAACATCAAGTCCTGGCATGGATGTGGAGCAACAAAAATTTTCATTCATTGCTGGTGGGAATGCAAAATGGTACACTTTGGAAGAGAGTTTGGGAAGTTCTTACAAAACTAAACATTATCTTACCATACAACCCAGAAAACATGCTGGTTGGTTTTTACTCAAGTGAATTGAAAATTTATGTACATAAAAAACTATACATGGATGTTTATAGCAGCTTTATTCATAATTGCCCAAACTTAGAAGTAACTAAGATATCCTTCAGTGGGTGAATGGATAAATAAACTGTGGTAAATCAGACAATGGAATATTACTCAGCACTAATAGGAAAGGAATTATCAAGCCAAGGAAAGATACAGAAGCAGCTTAAATGCATATTATTCAGAAAAAAAGCTAATCTGTGGGGTGCCTGGGTGGCTCAGTCAGTTAAGCTTCCAACTCTTGATCTTGGCTCAGGTAATAATCCCAGGGTTGTGCGATCAAGCTCTGTCTCAGGCTCCACACTGAGCATGGAGCCTGCTTATGATTCTCTCTCTTTCTTCGCCCTCTGCCCCCACCCTGCTTGTGTGTGCATGCATTCTCTCTCTAAAAATAAAAAAGCCAATTTGAAAGGGCAGCATATTATATGGTTGTAGCCATGTGGATAAAGGAAAACTATGGAGACAGTAAAAAGATTAGTGATCTCCAGGGGTTAAAGGGCAAGAGAACTGAATAGGCAGAGTACAGTTATTTTTAAGACAGTGAAACTATTCTTTATGATACTCTAATGATGGGCACATGTCACTGTACATTTGTTACAACCCACAGAATGTATAACACCAAGAGTAATCCCTGATGTAAACTATGGACTTTGGGTGACAATAATGTATCAAGATATACTAGTCTGGTATTTGGTAGTAGAAGATGCAGTGTGTGTGTGTGTGTGTGTGTGTGTAGTGACAGAGGTTATATGAAAAATTTCTGTATATCCCATTAAATTTTGTTGCAAGCCTAAAGCTGCCCTAAAAATAAGTTTATTGATTAAAAAGTCAGTAATATTTTTTTAATTACAGCTTTATTTTTTTCCCTATCTGTCCCATACATAAGAGGAAAAAAAACCCAAGGCTGGTGAGAAGCTCTTCCCCAGGTAGACATGATGACATTAATGCTTTTAAATGGTTTTTCATATTGGACCATTTTATTCAATTGCTACCTTGCTTGCTTTGGACTGGTTGAAACCATAGCAATAGTGCACATGGAAGATCTGTGTCCTGGGCACTGATTCAGAAAGGTCATTAACTGCAAGCCCAGATGCAGCAGTTGCCAAAAGATTTATTTTCAACCTCCTCACACAATGGTAATCAACCTTTATGTTTTCAATGAGTGTTTTGCAATGCCTATGAACTTTTCTATAATTCAAAGTGCAGAAGATAAATCAGATTGAGTGTAGCTAGACCAAAGATAATTTCTAAATGGAAATAATTCTGTCAAAGCAGACTCTCCAAGGATATTAACCAAGTCTATGTATCTGCTGCCTTGTAAATTGTGTATTTATTAAATATTTTTCAACACACTTCATAGCATGTCTTAGTGCTGTTATTAATGTACTTGAGCTAATTTGAGTATTTTCATTTACATAATTTACATTAAATCTTGAAATATCAAGACCCAACTTGAAAGAACTCTCCTTTTGGATTTACATGCCTGATTCTCCATAATCCATTAGTGGTCTTTGCAAAATCATACCAAACATTGTGTTCATAAGCTAAAGACAGGTTTCAGCAATGGGTACCAAGCATCCAGATTTGAAAAAGGAATGTGGGCAAAGAGAGAAAAGATAGGAAAGTCAAAGGCACATAAGTCAAGTCCTGGTTCTGGGTTCTAAGATATTTGTTGAGGGGAATATTAGATAAACCCACCCCAAGAGCCTGTGCAGAATATCACTTAATGATTATACTAGTCTAAATCAAATAGGGATCTGAAGCCAAAGAAGGTAAACCATGTACTGTATTTTCCAAATTTTGTATTAATTAATTAATTAATTAATTCATAGCAAGACAGTTTTAAAAAAGATTTTATTTATTTTAGAGAGAGCATGAGTGGGGGGAGGGGCAGCGAGCCAAGCAGACTCCTCACTGAGGAGGGAGCCCAACATGGGGCTCGATTCCAGGACCCTGAGAGCATGACCCGAGCCAGGTCAGATGCTTAACCAACTGAGCCACTCAGGCGCCCTGAAAGATAGTTTTTTTTAAAGCATATAAAGAAGCCCCTGAGGCATCCCCGTGCAGAACTAGGAAACTGATAACTACAGTTTGAAAACCACTGGGTTAGATGACCAAGGCACTTTTGAGAGGTGGTGTTGACCAGTAAATTCTAAGAATCTCTGCTGCTTTTTCTATCAAAGATTGAACACGTTTGAGCTAAAGACTTGGGCCCATCAGTAAGTTGCTTTGTTTTTCTGTAAGTCCATGATTCATATCCATTGACCAAGTTCTAACCAATACAGACGCATGGCTGAGGAACAAGTCAAACAATTCTGTCACTTATGAAAATGGAGGTTTTAGCAAACAAGTAAGAGAAACAGCCTCCCTCACATGCACACATACAACAAATGAAACAAGACAAAAACATGTTTGTAAATTTTTCACCCAATCTATTTTTTTCTAAATATTCTTTTGAGTCAAATCCAGTCCTATCCAATAATGTGAGGCAAAACACTTGAGGAATAATGATACAAAATGAAAGAATCAAAAAGAGGAAATGAATGGTTTAACACTTTCACAATAAGCCATTTGGTAGATAAGGCAGGTGTTACTATTTCCATTTCACAGATGGGAAAACTGAGGCTGAGGGAGGAAACCCATAACTAACAGAAGCAGACTGTTGCAGGACTAGATGCAGAATCAGGACTAGAACTCAGGTCATCTTATTTATACTTCAGTGCTTTTAACTACATCTCAGCTTGCTCTATATGGGAAGGAACTAAAACTAAATGAGCATTTTACAAGCAGAATCTGAACTCTTAGGGCTCTGTATTTGACATCATATTCCTAAAGCTTTTGAGGGTTGGGATAGACAAGTAGAAAGGATTGGTCTTGATCATTAAGCTCCTCCTGAAGGTACCTCATGCCTAGCAAATTTATTTCTGTTATAAAAAAAAAATGGTTGCTAATGGGTCAGGGATGACTAAAGCAGCAGTGAAAGATAAAACCAAGGAAGGAAGCCTTCATTGCTTAGTAGCACTGGGTTCTAAAGACATACTCATTATAAGTGTTTGCAGTGTATGATGCCTGCTATCTCTCAGTTTGCAAATAATCTGTATACTCCGGGGCCTAGATGACTAATAGGCTTCGTTTCACATGCCAAATCAAATTGATTGGTAGTGGCCATCTGCAGTGCTGTATCAAGAATGTTTGAGGTTGATTCCAGACAAGAAAGAGTTCGGTGGTTTATTTATAATATGTTCCATGGGCATAGGAATGGGAAGGGCAGCATATGTGCTAAGCATTTGCAAGTTTTGCAGGAGCATGAGCCGATGCAAAAAGATCACATAATAAGGCAGTTTTACAGAAGAGCCAACCCATTCATACTGTCAGGCTGAATTGAAAAGAGGGGATTAAGAAAGAGTTCAATGTTATCACCTTAAACTGGCCCCTTTATCTTTAAGTAAAGCTCTCATTGCAATAAGCATACAAATTTGTTTTATCAATTCTATCCTGAACAACTTTACATATTGTGAGTTCTTGACTTGTTTTGGTCATTTAAAAAATTCTTGCTTCAGGGGATTCATGTTTTTCTATAAAGTTATTCTCTTCAGTTCCATATAAAGACCCATCCTCTCTCTATCACATTCATAGAAAAAATGCTTTCAGAGTGTGAGGCTGTTGCTTTGAATCCAATGTGTCATTTAAACTTTGAATTATTTTTTGTTAGCCAAGATGTTATTTATTATTCTGTTTATTCCACTGTGAGCTAGTATTGTTTTTCTCTTGACAAATTTTTTTTCTAGATACAAGGGCTATAAAGAGTCTTCTCAAACAGTTCTGTCTAGTTCCTCATATTGTAGAAGTTTCTTGCAAGTTCATTGACTCAGTCTTTTTGGTGGAGACATCTTCCATCAACTACTAGCTGTGTGATTTGGGGCAAACGAATTCATCTAAGCCTCAGTTTTTTCACCTATAAAATGGAAGTAGTGACCATACTTCTTCTACAGGGCTGTTGAGAGAATTAAATAAGAGAATACACGGAAACCACTTACAATTATGCTTATCTTATAGCAGTTGTTCTGTAAGTGTTATTTTTTGCTATCTCATCTCCTAGGAATAATATTTTTCACTAATTTTTTATTTGACAGCTAAACACCAGAGTATCTGTGTTTACTCAGATTTGCTATTTTGAGAGAAAGAGTATATGAGAGCACTTCATAAATGACAAATAATTATAAAAGTACTCCCAGTGATAAAATGTTTCTGTTACTACTGTACTTGATAAAACTGGTTCTGAGATTAATCCATCTATGTATTTAACATCTTTGTTGGGTCTAAAACTGTCTTAAAATTTATTTATTTTATGTACTAGCTTCTTTACATATTTCCTAACATTCAGTTAAGTTCAACATGACTTACAAGAATTCTTAATGCTTCCAGCAACTATACTAAGCACTGCTGTGGATAATATATAAATAGATCAAGTCCCTGAACTCAGAGAGCTTATGGAATCAAAGGCAAGATCAGACTCATGAATGAAAAATGAAAGAGTATAAGGCAGCAAATCCCAAACTGAAAAACATCATCAAATATGTGTATTACAGACAGGAATTGCAGTATATGCTCTAGAAGGATCACCCTTGTGTCATTCAAAACATCACATCAGCCTTTATGTGGACGCCGATGGTAGTTAGGCCGTTAATTTTCCCACTCTTTCTTTTGTATATCAAAGATCCATTTCTCCAGCGTGGCTAGAGATTGTGGTATCTTGGTCTAATAAAACTATCTTCCCAGTTACATAAGAGAACTACAATTATGTTGTCCATAAATTCTCAAACACTATAGAATCAGAACACATCTTTTATAAAAGTTAATGATAATTCAGGAGGCACTTCATGACCTGGAAATGCAGAATAATTCTCTTTATTTAAACTCTCCAGTTTGAATTCTGGATAATCAATTACCCCCATTTGTATAAAACTTCACATTTTTTGTACTTTTATGTATGTTTGTTCACTATATCCTCATTGCAACCTATATGAAATAGATGGAATAGGTATTCATAAGCCCCTTCACAGACTCAGTTCTAGTCAATGAACTTTAATGATTACCTACTATGTGCCAGTTACTGCGCAGGTGGTATAAAAATATATACATTAAAGCCCTTGTTCTCATAAGGTCATAGGGATTACTAAAACACTCAGTTGTTGAAAATGTCCGCATGGCACCTAACCCATGGAAATAGAAAATGTAATGGGAATACAAAAAAAGCAAGTGTTGATTCTGCCTAGACTAAAGGAAAGGGAAAACTTCATAAAAGTGGTGGAACACTGGGCCCTGGGATGGGATGGGAAAGTAAGATTTTTAACTGGGTAGACAAGAAAGAAATGGCATACTAGGTCAAAACATTAGCATATGCAAAGAAGGGAAAATGTAAACATGTATGGGAAATCTGGGATTGCTGAACACTCTTGTGGTCCTCTGTGGCCAGACATGAAGGTATGTGGCAAAGAGTGATGGGAAATGAAATTAGAAATATAGACTTGGTTTAAATTGGGAAGGAATTTGAATGCCATGCTGAAGAGCGTATAATAATAACCGCTTCTAATTTTAGCATTTCCCATGTGCCAGGTAATGTGTTACATGCCTTACGTATACAATCTCATTTTCTTCTCATAAGGCTTGAACATGACCAGTATTGTTTTCATCCTATTTTATATTTAGTTCAGAATATAAGTGGCAGAGCCAGGGTTTCTGATGCCATAGCCTATCCCTTAACCACTCTGCAACACTGCCTGACATACTTATTTCTCTGCTGTCATGACACTCCTCCCTTCCTGTCAAATCCCAGGAATACTTCCACCTTATTCCCCCTCTGTCATCTCCCTCCTTTGACTCTTTCATATTAAAATATCTCTCGACAACAAATTGAGTTAGAATGGGCTGCTGGAGGCTACTTCCTTAGTCTACCAGTTCCAACTACAAGAATATTTGGGGACACATTAGAGGTCAGCTAGTCCCTCAAACTTGGATAGGGATCTTGCCTTTGGTTCATCAGGGTGACCCAACAACTGCTTCATTGGCAAAATGCCCCTGTTTATCCCATATCCATTGGGTGAATTATTGAAAGTTACCTGGACAACTCTGTGTGTGGAGTGGGGGGAAGATATAACAGGGTTAATAAATTTTTAAATCTTTCTTAGAATTTTATGGAGAGCCATAAAGAACTTCAGAAGAAGAAAAAAAAAAAAGTCACAGCCACCTACCCGCTTTCCTAATGACAGCTTAGCTCTTCCCAGAGAAGAAATTTCCCATTTCTGGGTGTGAATGTAATTTTCTCTGCTTTGGAGCCATACCCTGTAATCTAGGGAAGTTGACATTTTAGATTCTGTAATAGGGTGAAGACATTGGTTTGATGATTTTCCTTTGCCAGAAGATCTTTTTCTTTTACGGCATACGGCGGCCCAGGCTGCATCTGTTCTGATTGCCAAGAGTTTCACCATCTTCTGGGGAATCTTTACAAAGACAATGGGTCTAAAATTTTAAAACCATCCCAAAGACCCTCTCTTATTACAACAAGAATCTCAGCCCCTTTAGCCTTCTTGTGGAAGTAAGCATGTCACCTGTTTAGAATCACTGATTTATATACACAAACATGCCTTACATTGTATGTAATTTTGTATTCTTCCAAGTAGCTTCATGCTTTTCTTTAATGTGGTCTTATGTGGCAAAGCAAGCAGGGTAAATACCACTGTCCTTCAATGTTTAAGGAAACTAAAGCCTAGAAAAATGTAGTATTATTTAAAGGGAATTCAATTTGGAGTGGAAGTAAAATTAGAATTCAAGTCTCCATACTCTCATCATTGTTAAGACTCTACTTACATCTCATTGCCTGAATAAGGCATGAATAGGTTGACCCCACATCCCTAGGTACTTTAGTATTTGTATATTATATTTTCCTTTATCACTTAAGAATCTCTGAGGCTCCTGAAGCTCTGGCTGAGGATGTCTAGCTACCTAGAACTACCTAGACATTTGGAGAGGCTCCAGGAAGAGCTGCTCCAGGGTTCAGCATATTGGCTAGGTGTATAGTTTCAGTGTTGTTAGGCTAAGTGTTGGTAAGGCTCTTCTGTGCCATAGTAGCCAATAATGTTTAATATTTATTTATTGTTTTCCACATACCAAGCAGAGTAATATATGCTTTGAAGGGAGTACCACATTAACCCCTCCTAACAACCCTATGAAGTATGTGTTATTTTTAACTCTTATTTTTCATGCTTTTAGACACAAGTCTGCTGCCACCTTAATATTGCAGTATTACAGACCTTCTAAAACTGATGACAAAGACTAGAGTTGAGAAGTTAATTCATCATGTGTTTTCCTCCCTAATTCTTGTCTGATTTATATTTTTAACAGCTTTATTGAGCCATAAGTCATACCATATAATTCAGCCATTTAATGTGTACAATTCAATGCCTTTTTAAAAATTTCTTTTCAGCTTAACAGTATTCATTGTTTTTGCACCACACCCAGTGCTCCATGCAATTCAATGCTTTTTAAAAGTATATTCACAAAGTTTCACAACTGTCACCATAGTTAATTTTAAAGTATTTCCATCACCTCCAATAGAACTGATCTCTCAATTTTGGTGATGGTTTGTCTTACTTTATCTTAATTTAGTAGAGAATTGAATGTGGCCTGATTCTAAATCTATCCTGGCCAAAGATCTAGAGCTATGGTCACAAACTTGAAGGTTACAGGAAGCAAGTAGATAACATCAAAGAAGGACCCTGCATCAATACTGCAGGGGAGCATGGCAGATCAGGAGGAGCCTGCCTTCGAAAAGGGAGTAACTGCAAACTGAGTCATTTTGAAATGTGGACTCAATTATTTCGCAAAAAAAGCCAGAAATATGGAATTTTATATAAAAATCTCCGATTTGTTTTTGCATTATAGCAACTGAAATTTAAAAAAAATTATGTGGGCAAAACAAAGAATACCTGTGGGCTGTATTCAAATCCTGAGTTACTAGTTTGTGATCTCTGCAATCTAGAAACAATGAAACTCTCCTAAAATTCAGTTTTCTTGACACTATCTTCCCTTACCACTTGCCCATTTATCAAACTGAAATTAGAGTTCTCTTGCCCTAAGGCTTTGATTTAGGTATGGTTTTACCCTAACATAAGGATATGGTACTACAGAGGTTCTTGAGATGCCACAACAATAATACTTCCTTCGTATTGTTCCATCTTAGATCTGTGCTCATATCTCTGAAAATAGACCTGCATGGTATATCACTTGTTATACTCAAGAAAGACAAATTTACTCTACTGGGGATCCAAACCTGATGCCCATACTCAAGATGTCCCCAGGAGTCATTCTGAAGTGAAGTGCTTCTGGTTCTCTCATCCTCTGATTGTACCCCTAACATCAGGACAATTTGGTTTCCTACAGAGCATCCAGCACTGATATATGTCCTCCTTCTTTGGATCACACTGTCTACCAGGTGCTATTGCCTGCCTTTCACTATCAGGGCTAATTCTAAAGGTTGCACTTGTATGAATATCTACTTAAAGGTTGTGTTAAGAATTAGAAATAATGTGTACTAAATCCCTGGGATAGTGGGTAGCCCATGGCAGGTGCTCATTAAAAAACAAAAGTACTGATTATGATTCTGCTGGGGTTTAAGAGCAAACAAGGATTACTGGTGAGAGGGGGAAAAACAGCAATTCTTGGCCAGCCCTTCTTGCCAACAATAGAAATGCAAGGTTTCTTGGATGTTGGAGCCCATCTGCAGAAATAAGTACATAGGCCTGGTCTTTCTTCAACCTAGGCCTCACCTTGACCATATTCCCTTTTTCCTAATGTGCATAAGAATACATGGCACCAGTCAGAATACTAGCTAGTACTATGGATGTTTATTTGGATTACCAAGCCCACCAGTAAAGGAAACATCAACCTGACACTGAACACTGCCAACCATTGCATCCATCCTCCTGGCAAGTCATATACAAGTGCAGTTTCTGAAGGTTCACACCTCACAGCCATTAGCTTTACAGTAATAAGAACTGTAATTTTAAACAACAACATCGCACCTTTTTATCCACTATGTTCAATGTTGAAGGGCTTGAAATAAGACAAGAAGGAATTTGTGGGTTAAATTGTGTCCCCCCAAAAGATATATTGAAGTCATAACCTCTGGTATCTATGAATGCAACCTTATTTTGAAATAGTCTTTGCAAATGTAGTCAAGTTAAAATGAGGTCATATTGCACTGGGGGTGGGGGGGCTCTTAATCCAATAAGACTGGTGTCCTTGTAAGAAAAGGAGAAAAGACACAGATACAGACACACACACAGAAGACTGCCATGTGACTACATGGCAAGACACTGGTGTTATGCAACTGCAAGCCAAGAAATGCCAAAGACTGCCAGTAACAACCAGAAGCGAAGAGACAGAGCTTGGCCCTGCCAATACCTTGATTTTGGACTTCTAATTTCCTGAACTATAAGAGAATAAATTTCTGTTGTTTTAAGTCATGCAGTTGTGGTGGTTTGTTAGTTATAACGGCACTAGGAAACTAATATAAGGCATACTGCAAAAGGAGCATGCTCTTGGAAGTCAGACAAACCTGAGTTCAAATCCTGGCCCTGCCATTTTCTAACTGTGGTTTTGGGTAGATTAACATCTCCATAAGCAGTTCTGTCTATTCATCAATAGAAAATAATAACACTAACTACTTCTTGGGTTATTATGAGCATTAAAAAAATTTGAAGTTGAAATCATCTATCAATTAATAAGAGCGATTGTGTCCCATCATTATAAACACATGTTTCTGCAAAGCAATGTGGTACAAAGATACATAAAAGCTTCCTATGTGTATACCCTATGATCCACTATTTTCAAAGGTAGACTCATAACAGTAATTTCTAAGGTATACACCTACTTCTAAGTATATACCTGGCTGAAGTGAATACACTACAGTGTTCGTAGTAGTAGCATTCATGATAGGAAAAAAGTCACAAGCCCATTAAAAGTAAAGTAAATAAATAAATTATGGTATAGTCACACAATGAAATACTATATAGCAATTAAAATGAATGTCCTATATGGGGTGCCTGGATGGCTCAGTCCGTTAAGAGTCAGACTTTGGCTCAGGTCATGATCCTGGAACCTTGGGATCAAGCCCTGAATTGGGCTCCCTGCTCAGCAGGGAGCCTGCTTCTTGCTCTCCTTCTACCTATCCCCTTGCTCATGCTCTCTCACTCTCTCACAACTAAATAAATAAAATCTTAATAAATTGAATGCTTCATGATTACAAATATTGTAAATGTGTTAAATGAGAGAGGTCAAAACAAAATAACTATATACTCTGTGATTTTAAACATATACAAAATTCAAAAATCTGGCTAAACTAGCATATACTATTTGAAGTCCTGATAGTGCTTATCCTTGGAAGTTGTGATTGTATGAGGTTTGAGGGCAGCTTCTGAGATACTGGTAACATCCTGTTTCTAGATACAAGTTGGTTATATGTGTGTGTTCACTTTGTGAAAATTTTTCAAGCTGCGCACTTATGTGCATTTTTCTGTATGCACAGTATATTTTAATAAAAACATTAAAAACTTCATACCATTTGACCTAGTAATTCCACATTTAAAAGGTGTCCTAAGAGGGTGCCTGGGTTGCTCAGTTGGTTAAGTGACTGCCTTCGGCTCAGGTCATGATCACCAAGGCCCAGGATTGAGTCCCGCATCGGGCTCCCAGCTCCACGGGGAGTCTGCTTCTCTGTCTGATCTTCTCCCCTCTCGTGCTGTCTCTCACACTCGCTCTCTCAAATAAATAAATAAAATCTTAAAAAAAAGATGTCCTAAGAGAAAACCAAATATATGTCTGAGAATAGTCATCATAGTAATGTATGTAATCGATAGTACAAAGAAATGTATGCAAATATCCAACAGGAGAGACATGGTTTAATCATTTATGATATACTCATATAATAGAATATCAGGTGACAAATGGTTTTTTATATCCAGTCCGCCAAATAGTGAGTTCTTGGTTTTTTAAACAACTCTAATAGACTGTTAGTTGAAGGGATCTTAGAGATAGATGTAACCTCTTACTTTGTGCTTCTGTTCTGTTTGTTTTCTTTTTCTTTTTTAAAAATTTCATTTCTTTTCAGCGTAACAGAATTCATAGTTTTACAAAACACCCAGTGCTCCATGCAATGCGTGCCCTCCATAATACCCACCACCTGGCTCCCCCAACCTCTCACCCCCTGCCCCTTCAAAACCCGCAGGTTGTTTTTCAGAGTCCATAGTCTCTCATGGTTCATCTCCCCCTCCAATTTCCCTCAATTCCCTTCTCCTCTCCATCTCCCCAAGTCCTCCATCTTATTTGTTATGCTCCGCAAATAAGTGAAACCATTTGATAATTGACTCTCTCTGCTTGACTTATTTCACTCAACATAATCTCTTCCAGTCCCGTCCATGTTGCTACAAAAGTTGGGTATTCATCCTTTCTGATGGAGGCATAGTACTCCATAGTGTATATGGACCACATCTTCCTTATCCATTCGTCCGTGGAAGGGCATTTTGGTTCTTTCCACAGTTTGGCGACCGTGGCCATTGCTGCTATAAACATTGGGGTACAGATGGCCCTTCTTTTCACCACATCTGTATCTTTGGAGTAAATACCCAGTAGCGCAATTGCAGGGTCATAGGGCAGCTCTATTTTTAGCTTCTTGAGGAATCTCCACACTGTTCTCTAGAGTGGCTGCACCAACTTGCATTCCCACTAACAGTGTAAGAGGGTTCCCCTTTCTCCACATCCTCTCCAACACACGTTGTTTCCTGTCTTGCTAATTTTGGTTTTCATTTATAAGGAGGGAAAGTAACTTACCTAAGAAATGTGTCTGTCCAAGTCATCTTGTATTCATATCAAACCAGAAGAAAATGAAGGAGGAATGAATTAGGATTAGGCCACGCGCTCTTTTAACTTGAAGAATAGTTAAACATCAAGTTATCTGAGAGATAGCAAGGGTTTTAATTAACATAGAATATTCAATATATAGTGCTGAAATAATAGGCTAACCATTGGGAAGAGAAATAAAAGTAGATCACCATTTTATTTCTCACACCAGAATAAAGTCCAGGTGGACAAAAGAGGGTAACTGCAAAAGCAGCAGAAGAGAACATGGGAGAATTTTTAAAGAAACAATTTTGGAATGTGGAAGTTTGCTCTAAGTGAAACTCAAACCCTTGAAACCCAAAGGCAAAAGACTGATAAACAGAAGAAAAGAAACAAGATGGGATTGGGAAGGAGACAAACCATAAGTGACTCTTAATCTCACAAAACAAACTGAGGGTTGCTGGGAGGAGGGGGGTTGGGAAAGGGGGGTGGGTTAATGGACATTGGGGAGGGTGTGTGCTATGGTTAGTGCTGTGAAGTGTGTAAACCTGGCGATTCACAGACATGTACCCCTGGGGATAAAAATACTTTATATGTTTATAAAAAAATAAAAAAAATTATTTAAAAAAAGACTGATAAACAGGACTGTAAAACATTGAAAAAATTTTTCAGGGGAAAATTAATGTTATGAGAAAAATTCATAGAAAAATTGAAAGCTGAAAGAAAATTCTTCAAAATATGGTAAAGGACAAATTTCCTTAATAGATAAAGAGCTTTCACAAATTAAAAAAAAAAAAAAAAAAAAAAAAAAAAAAAAAAAAAAAAAAAAAAAAAAAAAAAAAAAAAAAAAAAAAAAAAAAAAAAAAAAAAAAAAAAAAAAAAAAAAAAAAAAAAAAAAAAAAAAAAAAACCACAAAAAAACAAACCCACAACTCAACCAAAAAAAAAAAAAAAAGAATGGAAATGAATGAGAAATTCACAGAAAAATACAAATGGCACATGAAAATAGCTAAACTTTTTTAGTACTTATAATAGCCAAGTACTGTTCCAAGTAATCTACATATTGTTTCTCTCAGCAACCCAAAAAGTAGGTACTGACAGGATTTTCATAGCTAAAGAAACTGAGACAGAGAGGTTAAGTGACCTGTCAAAGCCATACAATTGATAAATAATGGTGCTAGAGTTTTAACTTATATTTCATTGTTTATCCCTTGTACTATTTGTATATTTTCACCACGTGCATATATATATTATTTTTGAAATAAAAATAGTGCTAACTCTTAAATACAGAGATTGCCAGAGGGGAAGTGAGTGGGTGAGGGTAGGTGAAATAGGTGAATGGGATTAAAAGTACACTTATTGTGAAGAGCACTGAGTAGTATATAGAACTGTTGAATCACTATATTGTACACCTGAAACCAGTACACACTATTTTAATTGTACTGGAATTTGAAAAGTCAAAAATTTAAAAAATAATGCCAACAACAAAATTAATTACATGGGATGTTGAAATGTTCAATATGGACTGAATGATTGTGTCCAGATTCAGATTCAACTAATATTTATTAGGGCTTAATGTAAACCAGATTTTATTCTAAACACAATCACAAACATTTCTTCTATAAACCACTGGATAAACTGGGAAGGCCGAGACTCAGTAAAGTGTATTTTTTTGCCTTTTCCTCAAGAGCTATAGTAGAAAGCCCGCACTTACTTTCTTATCTGCTACTAGACGGCAGATGAGTAGGTGATAGTTTTTGTTGTTGACATAAACCTCTGTTTCTTCACTTTTTCTCAACAATTAAAACTACCATTTATTAAGTTCCTATTATGTGTCAAATGCTGCAATTTATTATTCCTATTTCACTTCATACTAACAACTCTATGAGGTAGACACTATTCTAACTTTCACACATAGAAGAGGGGTCTATGGAAGAATATTCCATGCTCTTGGATCAGTAGAATAAACATTGTTAAAATGTCTATACTGCCTAGAGCAATCTATACTTTTTTAATGGCCTAGAGCCATTCCGATCAAAATTCCACCGGTATTTTTCAAAGAGCTGGAGCAAATAATCCTAAAATTTGTGTGGAATCAGAAGAGACCCCGAATTGCTAAGGAAATGTTGAAAAAGAAGAACAAAACTGGGGGCATCACTTTACCTGATTTCAAGCTTTTCTACAAAGCTGTGATCACCAAGACAGCATGGTACTGGCATAAAAACAGACACATAGACCAGTGGAACAGAGTAGAGAGCCCAGATATGGACCCTCAACTCTACGGTCAAATAATCTTCGACAAAGCAGGAAAAAATATACAGTGGAAAAAAGACAGTCTCTTCAATAAATGGTGCTGGGAAAATTGGACAGCTATATGTAGAAGAATGAAACTCGACCATTCTCTTACACCGTACACAAAGATAAACTCGAAATGCATAAAGGACCTCAACGTGAGACAGGAATCCATCAGAATCCTAGAGGAGAACATAGGCAGTAACCTCTTTGATATCAGCCACAAGCAACTTCTTTCAAGATATGTCTCCAAAGGCAAAGGAAACAAAAGCGAAAATGAACTTTTGGGATTTCATCAAGATCAAAAGCTTCTTCACAGCCAAGGAAACAGTCAACAAAACAAAGAGGCAACCCACAGAATGGGAGAAGATATTTGCAAATGACAGTACAGACGAAAGGTTGATATCCAGGATCTATAAAGAACTTCTCAAACTCAACACACACGAAACAGAT
>PISX010019198.1:16425-38824 GCA_004024625.1 Mellivora capensis
GTTGAGGGAAATTGGGGGGGAGATGAACCATGAGAGACTATGGACTCTGAAAAATAACCTGAGGGTTTTGAAGGGGCGGGGGGTGGGAGGTTGGGGGAGCCTGGTGGTGGGTATTGTGGAGGGCACGCATTGCATGGAGCACTGGGTGTGGTGTAAAACTATGTATGAATTCTGATATGCTGAAAAGAAATAAAAAAAAATAAATTAAAAAAAACAGATATATCAAAAATGGGCAGAAGATATGAACACATACTTCTCCAATGAAGACATACAAATGGTTATCAGACACATGAAAATATGTTCATCATCACTAGCCATCAGGGAGATTCAAATGAAAACCACATTGAGATACCACCTTACACCAGTTAGAATGGCCAAAATTAGCAAGACAGGAAACAATGTGTGTTGGAGAGGATGTGGAGAAAGGGGAACCCTCTTACACTGTTGGTGGGAATGCAAGTTGGTGCAGCCACTCTGGAGAACAGTGTGGAGATTCCTCAAGAAGCTAAAAATAGAGCTTCCCTATGACCCTGCAATTGTGCTACTGGGTATTTACCCCAAAGATACAGATGTGGTGAAAAGAAGGGTCATCTGTACCCCAATGTTTATAGCAGCAATGGCCATGGTGGCCAAACTGTGGAAAGAACCAAGATGCCCTTCAATGGATGAATGGATAAGGAAGATGTGGTCCATTTACACTGTGGAGTATTATGCCTCCATCAGAAAGGATGAATACCCAACTTTTGTAGCAACATAGACAGGACTGGAAGAGATTATGCTGAGTGAAATAAGTCAAGCAGAGAGAGTCAATTATTATATGGTTTCACTTATCTGCAGAGCATAAGAAATAACACAGAGAATATGGGGAGATGGAGAGGAGAAGGGAGTTGAGGGAAATTGGAGGGGGAGATGAACCATGAGAGACTATGGACTCTGAAAAACAACCTGATGGTTTTGAAGGGGTAGGGGCTGGGAGGTTGGGGGAGCCAGGTGGTGGGCACGCATTGCATGGAGCACTGGGTGTGGTGCAAAAACAATGAATTCTGTTATGCTGAAAAGAAATTAAAAAAAAAAAGAAGAGGGGTCTAAACCTAAGAGAAATTAAGTAACTTACTCAAGGTTAAGTAACTTAAGTAACTTACAGCCCAGGTCTGTTTGTCTATAAAGCCCTGATCATAACTAGTATATGATTTTACCTTCCTAATTTTAGGAAAAATAAATAGCTACCATTTAATGGGAATTTACTGTGTTCCTGGAATGGCATTAAGCCTGTTACATGAATTATTGCATTTAATGCTCATTACCACCCCATGACGTAACTTAACAATTATTATTCCTTTTGAAGAATGAGTGAATTGATAGTGGGGGGTGGTATTTAACATGGCTAAGATTATTCAGCTAATAAGTGAAATAGTCAGGACTTGAACAGGGTTATCTCCATGGCTTCAGAGCCTTTGTTCTTTACTCTAAATCATACAGCCGAATAGAGTGGTTGAGTGAATTAAAAAAATATAAGGTCAAAATGTATGCTGCCTAAGGGACATTTCAGCTTCAAGGACTCACATAGGTTCAATGTGAAGGGATGGAAAAAGACATTCTATGCATATGGAAACCAAAGAGATCAAAGGTAGCTATACTTATATCAGACAAAATAGAATTGAAGTAAAAAACTCTAACAAGAGAAAAATTCTAAAAAGAGATACAGGATATCATTATATAATAATAAAATGGTCAACTAATCAATAAGACATAATAATTATGAATATATATGCACCCAACATCGCAGAACCTAAATATATTCAGTGAATAATAACAGATCTTCCAGGAGTAACAGACAGCAATATAACTGTAGGGGACTTCAATACCCCAATTTCAACAATGAATAGATTATCTAGACAGAAGATTAATATGAAACATTTGGACTTGAACTATATTTAGGCCAAATGGACCTAACAGATATAGAGAACATTCCATCCAATAATAGCAGAATACATTCTTCTCAAATGCATGCAGAACTTCTCCAGGATAGATCAAATGTTAGTGACAATACAAATCTCAGCAAATTTAAGATAACTGAAATTATATCAACTATCTTTTTTAACCATAATGTTATGAAACTAAAAATAAATAATAGGACAACTGAAAAATTCATAATTATGTGAGTATTAAACAACACACTCCTGAACAAGCAATAGGTCAAAAAGAAATCAAAAGAGAATTTTTAAAAATGTATTGCAATAAACAAAAATGGAAATATAACATACCAAAACTCATGGGTTTCAGCAAAAGTAGTGCTAAGAAGGAAGCTTATAGCAAATAAAAAGAGAAAAAAAGAAAGATTTCAAATAAATAACCTAACTTTACACCTCAAAGAACTAGCTAAACAAGGACAAACTAAGCCCACAGCTAACAGAAGGAAAGAGATAACAAACATCAGAGCAGAAATAGATGAAATAGAAAAACAATGTAAAAGATCAGGAAAACTAAGAGTTGGGAGTTTTTGAGATGAAAAACAAAACTGGCAAACCTCTAGCTAAACTCCCAATAAAGAAGGAAAGAGGACGCAAATAAAATAATAAACGAAAAAAAAAAAAAAACATTACAACTGGTATCACAGAAATACAAAGGATCCTAAGGGACTACTATGAGCAGTCATAAGCGAACAAACGGGACAACCTAAAAGAAATGGGCAAATTCCCTAGGAATATACAACCTACCAAGTGAGTGATGAAGAAATAGAAAATCTAAATTCACCAGTAACAAGGAAAAGAGTTTGAATCAGTAACCAAAATCCTCCCAACAAAGGAAAGATGAGGATCAGATGGCTTCATGGGTGAATGCTAACATTTAAAGAATTGATGTCGAATCTTCTGAAATTTTCCAAAAATATTGAAGAGGAGGGAATATCCCTAAACTCATTTTTATGAGGCCAGCATTACCCTGATACTAAAGATAAGGATAGTACAAGAAAATAAAACTACAAGCAAATATTCCTGATGGATATAGATTCAAAAATTCTCAACAAAATACGAGCAAACCAAATTCAATGACACGTTAAAAGGGTCATGTACCATGGTCAAGTGGACTTTATTCCTGGGATGCAAGGATTGTTCAACATATGTAAACCAATAAATGGGATACACAATAGAACGGATGACAAAAATCACATGATTATCTCCATAGATGTGGAAAGAGATGTGACAAAATTCAAAATCCTTTTATGATAAAAACTCAACAAATTCAGTATAGAAGTAATGTATATCAATATAATAGAAAGTATATATGACAAACCCATAGCTAACATCATACTCAATAATAAAAGGCTGGAAGTGTTTCCTCTAAAATCAGAAACAAGAAAAGGGTGCCAATCTCACCAAACCTATTCAACATAGTACTGGAAGTCCTAGTCATAGCAATTAGAAAAGAATAAAGAAAGAAGGAAGAAATGAAGAGAGAGAATGAAGGAAGGAAGGAAGGAAGAAAGGGAGGGAGGGAAAGAGGAAAGAAGGAAGGAAGAGGGGGTGAAAGAGAGGAAAAAAGAAAGAGAAAGAGAGAGAGAAGGAGAGAGGGAGGAAGGAAGGGAGGGTGGCAGAAGGGAGGAAAGGGGGAAGAGAGGTCATCCAAATTTAAAAAAAGTGGTTGTAAAATTTTCTGTTGGCTTATGGCATCATCTTATATGTAAGAAACTCTAGGCTCCACCCAAAAACTGTTAGACCTAATTAATGAATTCAGTAAAGTTTCAGGATACAAATGCAACTTAACAAAAATCAGTTGCATTTCCATATACTAAGAATGAACTCTCTGAAAATGAAATAAAGTAACCCCATTTATAATAACATCAAAAATAATAAAATAATTAGAAATAAATTTAACTAAGGGCACCTGGGTGGCTCAGTCAGTTAAACATCTGCCTCCGGCTCAGGTCATGATCCCAGGGGGTCCTAGGATCAAGTCCCACACCAGGCTCCCTGCTCTGCAGGGAGTCTGTTTTTCCCCCTTGCCCTCCCCCCACTTGTTCTCTCAATCTCTCTTTTTCTCAGTCTCCTCTCAAAAAAATAAGTAAAATCTTTTTTTTAAAAGTGGAAGAGCTACACACTGAAAACTATGACATTGAAAAAGCAAATTGAAGGGGACACAAATAAATGGAAAGATATTGTGTTCAATAATCAGAAGAGTTAATATTGCTAAAATGTGTATACTATGAAGTCATTTATATACATTGACTGCAATGCCTACCAACATTCCAATGGCATTTAAAAAAATTTATTAACATATATTATTTTCTTCAGCAGTACAAGTCTGTGAATCATCAGTCTTACACAATTCACAGCACTCACCATAGCCCATACCCTCTCCAGTGTCCATAACCCAGCCACCCTATCCCTCCCACCCTCCACCCCTCTAGCAACCCTTAGTTTATTTCCTGAGATTAATAGTCTCTTATTGTTTGTCTCCCTCCCTGGTCCCATATTGTTTCATTTTTTCCCCTCCCTTCCCCCTATGACCCCCCACCCTGTTTCTCAAATTCCTCATATCAGAGAGATCACATGATAATTGTCTTTTTCTGAGTCTTTTTTCTTTTGTCTTTTTTGACTTATTTTGCTTAGCATAATACCCTCTAGTTCCATCCATATCATTGTAAATGGCAAGATTTGGGGGGGGGGTATGGCTTCACAGTATTCCATTGTATATCTATACCATATCTTCTTTATCCATTCATCTGTTGATAGACATCTAGGTTCTTTCCATAGTTTGGCTATTGTGGACATTGCTGCTATAAACATTGGGGTGCACTTGCCCCTTTGGATCACTACATTTGTATCTTTAAGGTAAATACCCAGTAGTGCGATTGCTGAGTTGTAGGGTAGCTCTATTTTCAACTTTGTGAGGAACCTCCATACTGTTTTCCAGAATGGCTGCACCATCCAATGGCATTTTTTATAGAAATAGAAAAAAAATCCTAAAATTTGTATGAAGCTACAAAAGACCATGAATAGCTAAAGCAGTTCTAAAAAAGAACAGAACTGGAGGCATCACACTTCCTTATTTCAAACTATATTGCGAAGCTATAGTAATCAAAACAGTATAGTAATGACATAAAACAGACAGACCAATGAAACCAAATCAATAACCCAGAAATAAATCCAAACATATATGGTTAACTAATATTCAACAAAGAAGTCAAGTATATTCAATGGGGAAAGGATAGTGTCTTCAATAAATGGGTATCCATATACAAAAAAATGACCCCTATTTTATACCACTTATGAAAATTTACTCAAAATGGATTAAGGACTTAAGCATAAGACCTGAAAACATGAAACTCCTGGAAGAAAACATAGGGTGGAGTGGAGCCTGGGTGGCTCATTTGGTTAAGTATCTGACTCTTAGTTCCAGCTCAGGTCATGATGTCTGGGTTAGGAGGTCAAGCCCCACATCAGGCTGTGTGCTCAGCATGGAGCCTGCTTATCCCTCTCCCTCTGCTTTTCCCCACTCTCTCTCTCTCTAAAAGAAATAAATACACAAGATTTTTTAAAAAGAAAACATAGGTGGAAATTATCCTTTGTATTTGTCTTGGCAATCAATTTTTGGGTATGACACCAAAGTCACAATCAACAAAAGACAAAAATCGTTAAGTGGGACTACATTAATCTAAAAAGCTTCTGCACAGCAAAAGAAACTGTCAATATGATGAAAAGGCAACCTATGGAATGGAAGAAGATATTTGCAAACCACATATCTGATGTGGCTAATATCCAAAATATATAAGGAACTCATACAATTGAATAGTAAAAAAAAAATAATCCAATTAAAAATGGGAAAAGGTTCTGAATAAACATTTTCCCAAAGAAGATATTCAAGTGGCCAACAGGTACATGAAAAGGTGCTCCACATACTAATCATCAAAGAAATGCAAATCAAAATCACAATGAGATATCATCTGACATCTGTTAGAATGGCTATTTCCCAAAAGGCAAGAGATAACGGGTGTTGGAAGAATGTGGAGAAAAGGGAACCTTCATGCAGTGTTTGTGGGAATATAAATTAATATAGCCACTATGGAAAACAGTATGGAGTATCCTCAAAAAATTAAAAATAGAAGTACCATATGCTCCATCAATCACACTTCTGAGTATATAGTCAAAGAAGATGCAATCACTATCACAGAGATATCTGTGCTTGCGTGTTCATTGCAGTATTATTCATGATAGCCAAGACATGGACACAACCTAAGTGTTCACTGACAGATGAATGGATGAATAAAATGTGATGCACACATACATGTGTGTATAGATACATGATGTATATATATGCATATATGTGTGTATGTGTATATATATACATGTATATATTTTTATAGCTGAATATTACAGTGTGTGTATGTATATATATACATATATACACTTGTATGTATGTACATATATATGTAGACATGTACATCTGTATATTTATGTATATGTACGTATTTATACACACACATACACATGCTAGAATATTATTCAGCTATAAAATAAAAGAAAGTCCTGCCATTTATAGTAGCATGGATGGATCTTGAGGGCATTATACTAAGTGAAGTAAGTCAGAGAAAGACAAATATTGATTATGATCTTACTTATATGTAAAATCTAAAAACATCAAATTCAGAAACAGAAAATAGAATAATGGTTGCTGGGGCTGAGTGGTGGGGGGAATGGGGAGATATTACTCATAGGGTACAAATGTTCAGTTATAGGATGAATAAGTTCTAAGGATCTAATGCATAGTACATTGAGAATAGTTATGAATAGTGTATTGTATACTTGAAAGTTGTTATGAGAGCAGAGCTTTAATTTTCTCATCATAACAACAAAAGTAATAAAATGGTAATTATAGAGGTAGAGGATGTGTTGACTAACCTTTCTCATCAGCATTTTGCAATATATATGTGTATCAAATTATCACACTGTACCCCTTAAACTTACACAATGTTACATATCAATTATATCTCAATAAAGCTAGAAAAAATATATAGGCTATAGTTCAAGAGGAGGCCCTTTCAAACCAAATACTATTTTTCAACAAGATCTTTCCCAGTCCAGTGTTTGCACCTATAGGAAACAGAAGAAAAGAATAAGAGTTAATAGTCAATGGACCAGGTAAGGGGGCAGGATAAACACTCCATTGACAAAGCAATCCTACACAGTATGAACTGAATGCTTCATAGAACTTCAGGGAAGACAGAGAGGGAGACTATCTGAAGCTTGTGTACTTCTTGGGTTGTCCACTACTTTGGAAAATAGTGTTGTAAGTGAGGGTCAGCATTTTTTTTCTGTAAAAAAGCCGTATAGTGGGGTGCCTGGGAGGCTCAGTGTGTTAAAGCCTCTGCCTTCAGCTCAGGTCATGATCCCAGGGTCCTGGGATCGAGCCCCGCATAGGGCTCTCTGCTCAGCAGGGAGCCTGCTTCCCCTTCTCTCTCTGCCTGTCTCTCTGCCTACTTATGATCTCTGTCTGTGAAATAAATAAATAAAATATTTTTTTAAAAAAGCCATATAGTATCTTTGACTTTGTATGCTATATAGTCATATCAAAAATACTTAAGTTTGTCATTGTAGTGCAAAAGCAGCCATGGATAATGTGTAAACAAATGGACATGGCTGCTATAATAAAACTACTTATAAAAACAAGTAGCAGGCTGGTTTGGCCTGTAGACCATAGTTTGCCACAGGCTATTAGCTGTGTTATTCCTCTGTCTTTCTTTTTTTTGTACTGAGAATTCATTTCTGCTATGACACTTCATTATGGGGGTGCATATTTTCCCAAGGCCCTAACCACAATCATGACTATGAGCCTTAAGAAGTGTCAGTTGAGACTGGGAATTGTAGTCCAAACACTGGTCCTAGCCCACTACACATCCATCTTGTTTCCCCTCCCTGACGTACCTCCTCTTTCTACAATTCTGTCCTAGATATCTGGATGCAAAGTCAAATAGACCAAAAAGCTGGTGTAACTCCTGGAGTTATTTCTTGAGTTTGAGTTAAAGAGAAATAACCATTTTTTTACACTACTGAAAATAATGTTTTTTTTCACTTCTAAATATACCTATTTTCCTATAGTACAGATGTAATTACTAGAGGACAAGAGTCAATGAAGAAGAAAAATGAAAGGAATGATGGAGTTTGTAATCACCATTTTAGAGCTTAACACATATTTTATAGAATATTGGTGAGATGATCTTCTCTTGTTTTCAATGAAGACTTTGTCTGCAATGGTTTCACACTTAACCAAGAGAAATTTAAGATAAGCACTGATACTGACAAAGTACAACAGTAGGCTCTTGGAAAGATGGGATCACTTATGTTACTTTGTTCTGGTGGGATCAGGAAACTCTCACCTCCAAAATGGACTACCTTCTCAGAGTCAAAGAGCTCTTAGAATTTATTAAGCCAGCTTCTTCCCTGTGGAAGAAACCACTTTGTCATCATCCATGACAGAAGTCTTTTAATATCTCCTATGATGAGGGGCTCAAAACTTCATTAGCTATCCCATACTACTCTTCTCACAAAATTTTTCTTGCTTACCTTGAGCCAAAATATGCCTCCTGTAACCTCTCTACCTTCTGACAATTGGCCCTGATTTTTCTCATAGAACCACACAGACTAAGCATAATTCTTTTTCTTCAAGGAAAAAAAAGTCTTCAAAAAATTGTGTCATATCTTTCTTATTTTCTCTCCTCCAAAGCAAAGATTATATTTCTTCAATAATTCCTCATATGAAATGAGTTTTTGTTCCTTTCCAATCCTGGCTGTGTTCACATTTATTAGTGTCTCTCTTATGACTTGGTATGTAGAATTAGTTATTGTATTTGAGATGGAATTAAATTACCAATAGCTGATATTTTTTGAGTGTTACTATGTGTCTGATATAGTGCTAAGCCCTATAAATGCATTATTTGATTTAATTTTCCAGCATTTCTATGTGACAGGTGCTGTTAGTATCTAACTTTACACATGAAGAAACTGAGGCACAGAAGAAAAGTGAATTACCTATGATCACACAACTGGTAAATGCTACAACTGGGATGTGTACTCAAGTCTGGCTCCAAAGTCCATGCTCCACATCATAAATCTATGCATAACTGCTATATCCAGTAATGGGTTTTGCCCAGCCACGTACTGTAATTAGCTCATATTAAGTTTGTAGGCAACTAATAAAAAAAATTAAAGAAATCCAGAACTTTCCTCAACTGAACTGTTGGCAAGCTAATTCTCCTTCATTCTTTATTTGATTATATTTTAATATAAATATTCAATTTTACATTTATCCTTATTAAGTTTCATTTTGTTAGTTTTGAGCAATCATTTTCACCTGTTATATTAACATACTAACTAGTCCTCCTTTGTCATTTCTACATTTGCCAAAAGTTCTTTCTATACCATCAAAGAGATTTCATAAAAATATTGGCCACAACAGAGTTCAGCATATCTACAATGGAAATAGCATGGAGCAGATATCTGGAGAACTTGGTTTTAGGACAGCACTTACCAGTTAGTACCTGTGTACTAACAACTTAAGTTCTGTGAGCTCAGTTTCTATTTCTCAAAAAGTGATAATAATCTTTGTTCTATGCACTTAACAAAATTATTAAGCACATTAGATAAGATAATAGATATGAGGATACACTACAAAGGATAAACTGCTATGCAAATTAAAAATAAAAATGTGTGTGGAGGGTAAATGGCAATACCATCCTGTCTCTAGGCTGTTGTGAAGGAAACAGTCTATGGTCTCATAAGCACTATAAAAATATGTGGCAGCAATTTGCCAAGAAGGACTCCAGAGAGTATATCCTATGACTATCATAGTTCAAATCCCTCTGCCACTAATTAGCTCCAAGAGCATAAGCAAATCACTTAACTCTTCTGAATATTAGTGTTTTCATCTTTAAAATGGAGATAATAATATCCAGGGATCATTCTGTGTAACTTTTTAAAGTATTCTAAGATCCTTGCATTGTCTGTTAAAAAAGAGAAGAGCTAATTAATATTAGATTTGATAAGTCAAGGAAAAATGTAATGTCTAGGTGAACCATTAAAAAAATAACAACAGAGCTAGAGGGGAAAAAGCAGGGAACACAACAACTACAAAAAAAACCACCTTGAAACAGATTAGACATAAGAAAGAAAACATGAGGTAATAGATTTATACCTAATTCACAAATTATACCAAATATAAATGGACTAAGTGGTTCACTAAAATAGAATTGTCAAAATGGACTTGAAGGAAAACAAAACAAGTGTAACTTTCTTACAAGAAACCTATTGGAATAATACTGATACAGAAAGGTTTAAAGTTAAATGATAGAATAAGCTATAGCTTGCAAAATTAACCAAACAAAAGTTGGTTAGCCATATTGTTACAAAAATAAACTTTAAGGAAATAAAAATTATTAAAGATGTAGTTTCATTTCAAAATTATAAAAGGTTAATAAAAACTAATTTCACAATTAGAGTGAGTTTTAACACATCTCTCTTATAAAATGATAGAACAAGCAAAAAAATCGGGAAAGATATGGAATATATTTTAAAAATGAGCAAGGCAGAAGGGAGGTGGGTCGGGGGTTGGGATAGCTCAGTATTGGGCATTAAGGAGGGCACATGATGTGATGAGCACTGGGTGTTATATGCATCTAATGAATCATTGAACATTGTATCAAAAACGAATGATGTACTATACTTTGGTTAATTGAATTTAAGTAAAAATAAAATAAAAATCAGCGAAGATGTGGAATATTTGAATACTATTAACCAAACTAATCTAACTGACATTTATAGATGATTACCCAACAACTGCAAAATACACATTCTTTTCAAGTCCATGTGGATCATCTATGAAAACTGATCATGTGTTGGACCAAAAACCAAGTCTCAAATATTTCAAAGATTGAAATCATACAGGATAAGCTCTGACCACACTAGAAATAAGTAAGGAATAACAAAAAGATAACTAGAATATCCCTATATGGTTGAGAAGTTAAAAATACACTTCTTAATAACCCATACATCAAAGAAAACATAGCAATGAAAATAAGAAAATATTTTGAAATGAATTTGAAAATTCTACATATCATAACTTCTGGGATATAGGTAAATTTATTTTTATAGGAAACTCTTAGCATCTTTAAAAAGAGGAAAGGTTGAGGGATGCCTGGGTGGCTCAGTCAGTTAATCAGCTGCCTTCGGCTCGGGTCATGATCCCAAGGTCCTGGGATAGAGTCCCTCATCGGGCACCTTGCTCAGTGGGGAGCCCTTCTCCCTCTGCCTCTGCCTGCCACTATGCCTGCTTGTGCTCTCTCTCTTTCTAACAAAGAAATGAATAAAATCTTTTAAAAAAATAAAATAAAAAGAGGAAAGGTTGAGAATCAGCGATCTAATTATTCTTGTCAGGAAGGTATAGACAGAATAGTCAATTAAGCCAAAGAAAAAAAGAAGGAAATAATAAAAATAAAAGCAGGTTAAGTGAATTAAAAATGTATAATTAAAAAGATAAAGCTGAAACTTGGTGACACGCATTGATAATACTGATCAAGAGAAAAGAGGGAATCCACAAATTACTAGGGTGATCAGATATCCGGGCTTAGCATACCCTTTCATTCTAAAAAAAATACTTGGCTCTAGATGATAAGTTATGACCATCCTGCAAATCCTCAAACTCAGAAATCAAAAAGGTACATCACTATAGATCATCTTTCACAATGCCTTCTCCTTCCATCCCCATCTTTCACCAAGACATGCTAATTTTGATTCTCTCCTTTGCTCTGTCTCCACCGCTACAACCTCAGCCCTGCTTATCAATTATGTCATCTGAGTCAGTGCAATCCAACCTTACAAAAGGTTTCATTGTTCTCTACTTGCAACCAAAGTGATCTTTTTTTAAATGACAGGGTTGTCAGATTTAACAAATAAAAATACAGAATTTCCAGTTGAATTTGGATTTCACATAATGAATAATGTTTTAGTATGTGTAGGCCCAGGCAACATTTGGGACATATTTATATTAAACTTATGTTGTTTTCTGAAATCCAAATATGACTGGCTGCATTTTATTTGGCTACCCTACCTTTTAACAAAAATTTATTTGAAAAATACATTATTATTGACTATATATATATATATATAATATTATACAGCAGATCTCTAGGATTTATTCATCTAGATTAACTTAAACTTTATGTACAATGATTAGTAATTTCCCACTTCCCTCTCTCTTCCAATCCCTGGCAAACCATTCCACTCTTTGATTCTATGAATCTAATTGTTTAGAAACCTAATGTAAGTGGAACCATGCAGTATTTGTCTTTCAGATTGTAATTTCACTTCTCATAAAGTCAAGGTTCATCCAGGTTGTTTCATAATATAGAATTTCCTTCTTTTTTAAGGCTTAAGAGTATTCCATTTTATGTTTATAATACATTTTCTTTATTCATTTATCTGTTGATGGACACTTAGGTTATTTTTATATCTCTTTTATTGTGAATAGTGCTGCAATGAACATGGGAGTGCAGATAGCTCTTTGAGATCTTGATTTCTTTTGGATAAATACCCAGAAGTGAAATTTTGGATCATATGGTACTTCTATCTTTTTTTTAAAATTATATTTTATATACCTATTTTTTCAAGTTTTTATTTAAATTATAGTTAGTTAACATCTAGTGTAGTATTAGTTTCAGGAGTAGAATTTAGTGATTCATCACTTACACATAATATACAGTGCTCATCTGAACAAGTGCCCTCCTTAATGCTCATCACTCATTTAACTCACCTCCCTCCCTGCCACACACCTCCCCTCTAACAACCCTCAGTTGGTTTTCTATAGTTAAGAGTCTGTTTTTTTAATTTTCCTCTCTCTTTTTTTCCCTATATGTTCATCTGTTTTGTTTCTTAAATTGCACATATGAGTGAAGTCATATGGTATTTGTCTTTCTCTGACTGACTTATTTCTCTTAGCATAATACACTCTATCTTCATCCATGTTGTTGTAAATGGCAAGATTTCATTCTTTTGATGGCTGAGTAATATTCCATTATATATACACACACATATCACAACTTCTTTATCCATTCATCAGTCAATGGACATTTGGGCTCTTTCTATAATTTGGCTACTGTTGATAGTGCATGTATCCCTTTGAATCAATATTTTTGTACCATTTGAGTAAATACCTAGTAGTGCAACTGCTGGATCATAGGGTAGATTTTATTTATTTATTTATTTTTGAGAGAGAGAGAAAGAGAGAGAGCTGGTGGGGAGGGATAGAGGGAAAGGGACAAAGAGAATCTTAAGCTGGTTTCACACCCAGGATGGATCCTGGCATGGGGCTCAATTTCTCAACCCTAAGATCATGACCTGAGCTGAAATCAAGAGTCTGAAGCTTAACTGACTGAGCCACCCAGGCACCCCAGGGTAGTTCTATTTTTAACTTTTTGAGAAACCTCCATACTGATTTCCATAGTGGCAGCACCATTTTGCATTACCACAACATTGTGTAAATGTTCCACATCCTTGCCAACAGTTGTTCTTTCTTTCTTTCATTCTTTTTTTTTTTTAATGACCATCCTGATAGGTGTGAGGTGATATCTCATTGTGGCTTTGAGTTGAATTTTCCCAACAATTAGTGACATTAACCTTTTTTCATATTTTTGCCACTTATATATTTTCTTTGAGAAATGTCTATCCAAGTCCTTTCCACATTTTAAAATTGGGCTATTAGTTTTCTTGCTATTGAGTTTTATTAGTTCCTTAAACATTTTAGAGATTAATCCCTCATTAGATATATGGTTTGCAAATATTTTCTCCCATTTGTAGAGTACATTTTTACTCTGTTGATTATCTACTTTGCTGCACTGATTATTTTTCTTTTATTTGATTTGCTTTCCTTTGCAGAAGCTTTTTAGTTTGAGGTAGTCACAATGCTTTCATTTTTGTTTTTGCTGCCTGTGTTTCTGCTGTCATATCTGTAAAATCATTACCAAGACCAATATCATGAATATCTTTCCCTATGTTTTCTTCTAGGAGCTTTAGAGTTCTGTCTTACATCTAAGTCTTTCACCCTTTTGGGTTGATTTTTATGTATGATGTAAAGTAGTTATACACTTTTTTTTCGCTTATGGATATCCAGTTTTCATAACATCATTAGTTGAAGAAACTATCTTTCCCTGTTGTATATTCTTGGAACTCTTGTCAAAGACCAGTTGACCAAATACACATGAATTTATTTGTAGGCTCTGTATTCTATTCCATTGGTCTATATATCTGTTTTTATGCCAGTACCATACTATTCTTATTAGTAAGGTTTTATAATACAGTTTGAAATTTTAAAAAGTATGATGTCTCTAGCTTTGTTCTTTTTCCTCAGGATTGATTTGGCTATTCATGGTCTTTTGTGGCAGATTTAGGTGAATTCAAACATTTTGCCTTCAAAGAATACCAATATAGTACTTCCCTGATTTACTATGGAAGTTTAAGTCTGCTACCTTGTTTTTTCTGTTGCTGGTGCCCAACGAACTCCACCAACTCCTCTATGCAGAACATAGGGGCTTAAGAAGTGACAAAGAAGAAATGTAGAGGTTTCTGAAATGAAAACCTTTCATAAATGAGGACTATATTGACAATATATTCAACTTAGAACAGGGCTTACAAATACAAAGTCCAACAGAATGTTAGTAAATTGGATGGGACAAATAAAACACTTGGCTTTTTCGGTTTGATATGTTTTCTTATTTTGATAGAGATACAGATACAAAAATTTCCCTTTTTAAATCTGGTATAGGAACAAAAGCAGTGCAAATGTGATAATAAATAGTAACCGACATTCAACCGCAGTACTATAGGAAGTGATGGGGGCTGCAGTAAATTGGGGAGTCAATGCCACACATAAAGAGTAAACTAGCACAACAGACATGATAAAAAATGGCAACTACTCTTGGCCTCAGTGCCAGGGAGACAAAGGGAAAAAAGAATGAGGTGATCATAAATTGGAGAGCCCAGTTTAAAAGGGGATGTCACTTTTTCATGCCAGATTGTTGATCCCTTGTGGAAATGAGGACCTCTTCTTTCCTGATACTATGATTTTTTAAAAGATTTATTTATTTATTTTAGAAAGAGACAGGAGGATCATGCATGAGCAGGGGGAGGGGCAGAGAGAGAGAATCTTCCAGCAGACTCCCTGCTGAGCTTGGAGCCTGGTGCAGGGCTTGATCTGACATATGAGATCATGACCTCAGCTGAAACCAAGAGTCAGATGCTTAACTGACTGAGCCACCTGGATGCCCCTATTATGAATTTTTTTTTGAGAGAAGATAGAAATCTGGATATGTGAGATCTCGTGACTTTTAAATGCTGATAATTGATTCAATTTTTCAAAACCTACATTCAGAAAAAGAAAAAAAATAAACATTGTGCTAGTTAGAGAGGTAAAATTATAAACTGGATTGGCCCTTGAACTAACTATGTGAGGCCTCTAAATCTAGTTACATTTAACATATTTCTAACTTTCACCTTTCAAAAGAGACAGAATAAACAAACAAACAAAAGATTCAGAAAGAAAACTAAGGATTCGTTCAGGAGATGAGAGAAGATATTTCTCAGAATCCAAGAATGGATGGAGCACCAAGGAAAAGACATATATCAGAAGCACTCATGCAACAGAGCAGTCACATATATGTCAAACATCATCCCTGAATTGTACCTCAGAACTTGTATAGTTGTGGAGGCTGAGAAAATTAAGGCCATCCCACTTCAAGTTTAGCTGATATGGGAAACAGGGGCAGAAGAAAATCATTAAAATTCCTCACCTACTGACAAGCCCTTGAAACAGACAGAGTGGCTCTCCCCTGGGGAATTAACTGCCCTCACCTTGAGGTTTTGCTAAGGACAATCCTAGCCTGACCAACCCCCTACCCCAACAGGTCTGACCAGGATCCTCTAAGTCTACTTTAACAATTACTTTATCTCTAAACCTCCAAGATAGTGTCGAGAATCATTCCCAAGCATATGGCCCACTGATATACATCTAAAGGGTCTCACGAGAAGATTTTTACTACTGGTAATAAATAAATAAATAAATAAATAAATATAATAAATAAATAAATAAACAAACAAACAAATAAATAAATAAAATAAAACCTTTCTCCCAACAACAGCTAGCCCCTCAAGGTCCTGGAGACCTTGATTCCTTAGAGACTTACATCATCCATAATCCCCTTTGTCCTCACCCACCACCTAGTCCACCCCTACTCTGCCTTTAAAAACTCTGACTGTAATCTGGTTCAGGGTCCAAGTCCCTACTCCACTGCATCGGGTATACTTGGGCCCAAGCTTAAGCATGTCACCTCAGGGTCCAAGTCCCTACTCTGCTGTGTCGGGTATACTTGGGTCCAAGCTTAAGCTTGTCAAATAAACCCTCGCGTGATTGCATCGGTGCTTGGCTCCTTGGTGGTCTCTCAGACACGAAAATAATAAATAAATAAATAAATAAATAAATAAATAAATAAAATAAAATAAAACCTTTCTCCCAACAACAGCTAGCCCCTCAAGGTCCTGGAGACCTTGATTCCTTATAGACTTACATCATCCATAATCCCCTTTGTCCTCACCCACCACCAAGTCCACCCCTACTCTGCCTTTAAAAACTCTGACTGTAATCTGGTTCAGGGTCCAAGTCCCTACTCCACTGCATCGGGTATACTTGGGCCCAAGCTTAAGCATGTCACCTCAGGGTCCAAGTCCCTACTCTGCTGTGTCGGGTATACTTGGGCCCAAGCTTAAGCTTGTCAAATAAACCCTCGCATGATTGCATCGATGCTTGGCTCCTTGGTGGTCTCTCAGACACGAAAACTTGGGCATAACATAGTTTAACACCTTAATTTAACAGATGAGACCTCTAAAGCACAGAGGTTAAGAGGGTTGCTCAAACTCAAACAGCCATTTAGTATCTTGGTCTCATGATTCTTAGTCCAGAACTCTTTCTACCAGACCATGCTCTCACTAGAGGGTTGGGTCAGTGAACCTGTTAATAAAGCAGTCTTGGGAAAAAATGATAAATGTTTCCCACCAATTCGAATGGCATGCCTTTGTTTATTTTCCTCCTTGTAGATAGTTGTGAAACACCTGATTGTGACTAAACCTTTGTGGTTCCTGTGCACAACAGACAGCTATACGGATTGTAGTCTGTTTACTATGGCCAACTTCGTGGGGCAAATACAAAAAAAAAAAGCATTAATTTTGGCAGAGAAAGGGGTAGGGATTGCGAAGGGGTGGTATGCATTTATTCCAACCATATCTATATGAAACCAAGAAGCTGAGTTGCTTCCACTTCTGTACTTTAGAAGCCCAGGAATGAGTTATGAGTTGAACAGGGCAAAGTGTGATTTCTGAAGTCTTAAAATACTGTTCATGCCGCATACTAAGTTACTCAAAACAAATTCAAGATGTTTGCTTCTGTGAAATTATTTCACAGTACCCTGCTTCCTTTCCCTTATTTAGCACACTTTCATTTCCAAGAAAGTCTGCTTAAAAACTCTTTTTCCCACCCTTCCTTAAAGCTCTCTGGTTCTGCAGGTCCTCACCTGCAGGTATCCTAGAGATACCATGACATAATTTTGTCATCTTCTTTTCCCCCTAATACTGGATGTTTTTTCTTAAGCCATCAAGGTCTAGAGCTTTGAGCTTTTCTCACCCTCTTTGTCACAGTGATTCACTCACAGATTTCCCAAGAAAGAGCTGCCAAATTCACTAAGGAAAGGATAATATGATGCAAACACAGCTTCTGCCATCCAGACAGATCTGCATTCCAAAGACCCAGCTCAGAGTCACTAATCAAGACTTGCTTCTGAAAACTTAGAGATGGACTGTGGTCAGAAGGTACATGCAGATGTCAATATAACATGGATACACATGAGTTCAAACTGTCTTAGGAACCAGAATGTCTACACACACACACACGCACACACACGCGTGCACACGCGCGCGCGCACACACACACACACACACACATATAAGAAGGACATGAGCTAAACCTGAGATGAATAACTTTTAATCAATCAGTGAGGATTTCTTGATAAATATCATATGCTTGGAAGATACCAAGAAAAGGAAAAAACATGCTTTGTTTCCAAGGATCTTGGGTTCTGTATGAGGAGACAAAAAATTACCAGACATGAACTAATCAGATATTTGGCAGTTAGACTTTGAGATGTACTGAAGAAGTACAATAAGGAGCATACAAAGTAAAGAGATCAGTGTGTTCTGAAGCAATAGTCAAAAGGCTTCATGGAGTAAGAGGGACTTGGGCTGGGTCTTGAGGGATAATTAGGACTTGGCTGGATAGAAAAGAGCTTATACCAAGCTAGAAGGACTTTAGGAACATGAGCAGGACCAGGAAGATGAAGAACAGAGAAAAGGTCATCCAGAATAAGGCTGAGAATTAATATTGTGAGTAGTGGTACATAAGAGTGTATTATAGAGATGGGATAAGTATTTTAAAAGTCAAACAGAAGAGTTGGTATTTAATGAGTCAGGAAACAGAGAGCTATTCCAAGTTCTTACACAGAGATATGAGTTGATCTAGCTGTAATATCCAATAGGATTATATGGAAGAAAGGAAAGTTGTTAGGAAACTATGGCATTAATGCAGATATGAGGTGAAGACAGCTAGCTTTCAGAAAAAAGGCAGGCATGATAATGAAAGTTTAATGTTTTTTTTTTAAAGATTACTTATTTATTTGAAAGAGAGGGCAGAAGCCAGGGGGAGAGGTAGAGGGAGGAGAAGTAGACTTCCTGCTGAAGGCTCAATCCCAGGACCCTGTATGGGCCTTGATCTCAGGACCCTGAGATCATAACCTGAGCCAAAGGCAGAGGCTTAACCAACTGAGCTGCCCAGGCATTCCAAAAGTTTAATATTTTTAATCATATATACCTAAAGTAAAAAATATTAAAGCTAGGAAAAAAATTAGAAATCATCTAATAAAGCTTCTTCACTTTTTATAGGAAGAATTGAAGCTAAGAAAATGTAAGCAATTTTTCTAAGGTTACCTAGTTAAGTATTTAGTGACAAAGCAGAGACCAGATTCTAGGACTTTTGACACCTTAACAAGTGAATTTTATAAAACATTAAGCTGTGGAATATGAAATGGGAGAAAGATATCCATGTTAGATTCCCTGAAGGGAGTAGTAAGTATGGCACAGACATTCAAGTGAATGAATACTTAAGATTCTATCAGAAGGGAAAGTACCTGGACCCACAATCATAAATGAACTCTGAGACAAGAACAAAGATACCCAGATTAAAGGGTGAGCGAAAGAAGAGTAGTTTCAAAAAAAAAAAAAAACTGGGGGATAATCAAGTGGAAATCATATCACAGTAACCAAGAAAAAGTAAACTTTCAAAAATAAAGGATGGAAAACACACTTTTGGCCTAGATGGAAGAGCAGGAATTGGATTTACTTTCCTTACTGAAACAACTAAAACAGTTGGAACAAGCATATAAAAAAACAGTTTTCAAAATATTAGATATTAGTCAATGATATGTAGTAATCCCTGAGAGATTGATAACAACCAAAGTGAGTTCTATGATTGCCCCCAGATTAATGCCTTTGGAGCGTTTCTACAGCACAAAATGCAGGAATCCAGGAAAAGTTGGTAGTCTGCTTATTTTGAAGAGACAAATCTGTGGATCTGGGGACAACAAGGCAACCTAGGTTTTCAGGACAGAATACCAAAAAGGAGAGAGCTACATGAAAAGAGAATCATGCTGAACTGTAGAGGGTCTCCTCAAATATTCAGCTGAGTACTGATGAACATATGTGTGTGCTGTACCATCTGAAGTGATTAGACATAAGAGTATTCAGTGCTCACATAGGCTGGGAATTGTGCTTGTTCCCACTAGTCAGACTACAAACTCAGTATTCACAGATCGCTGGGTAGAGTACACTAAAGAGTCTTACTTCAAAAATAAAAATAATTCATCCTAGACTAAGCACCACCACAATCCCACCCATGAAATCTTCAAAGCAAACACAAAGCGATTAGTATGTTTTGTGTAGATGTCCCCCCAAAAGAGCTCAAGAATATTTATAGGAATACAAAAATATCCTGCACCCAGAAAAGTAAAATTTATAATATCTGTCTTTTTTTCTTAATTTTTTATTTTTTATAAAGATATAATGCATTTTTATCGCCAGGGGTACATGTCTGTGAATCGCCAGGTTTACACACTTCACAGCACTAACCATAGCACATACCCTCCCCAATGTCCATTACTCCACCCCCCTATCCCGACCCCCCTTACCCCAGAAACCCTCAGTTTGTTTTGTGAGATTGAGTCACTTATGGTTTGTCTCCCTACCGATCCCATCTTGTTTCTATTCTTCTTTTCCTACCCCCCCAACCCCCCATGTTGCATCTCCACTTCCTCATACCTGGGAGATCATATGATAGTTGTCTTTCTCCGATTGACTTATTTCACTAAGCATGATACCCTCTAGTTCCATCCACATCATTGCAAATGGCAAGATTTCATTTCTTTTGATGGCTGCATAGTATTCCATTGTGTATATATACCACATCTTCTTTATCCAGTCATCTGTTGATGGACATCTAGGTTCTTTCCATAGTTTGGCTAATGCAGACACTGCTGCTATAAACATTCGGGTGCACGTGCCCCTTCGGATCACTACGTTTGTATCTTTAGGGTAAATACCCAGTAGTGTAAATGCTGGGTCATAGGGTAGTTCTATTTTCAACTTTTTGAGGAACCTCCATGCTGTTTTCCAGAGCGGTTGCACCAGCTTGCATTCCCACCAACAGTGTAGGAGGGTTCCCCTTTCTCTGCATCCTCGCCAACATCTGTCATTTCCTGACTTGTTAATTTTAGCCATTCTGACTGGTGTGAGGTGGTATCTCATTGTGGTATTGATTTGTATTTCCCTGATGCCAAGTGATGTGGAGCACTTTTTCAGGTGTCTGTTGGCCATCTGGATGTCTTCTTTGTAGAAATGTCTGTTCATGTCCTCTGCGCATTTCTTGACTGGATTATTTGTTCTTTGGGTGTTGAGTTTGATAAGTTCTTTATAGGTTTTGGACACTAGCCCTTTATCTGATATGTCATTTGCAAATATCTTCTCCCATTCTGTCAGTTGCCTTTTGGTTTTGCTAACTGTTTCCTTTGCTGTGCAAAAGCTTTTGATCTTGATGAAATCCCAATAGTTCATTTTTGCCCTTGCTTCCCTTGCCTTTGGCGGTGTTCCTAGGAAGATGTTGCTACGGCTGAGGTCAAAGAGGTTGATGCCTGTGTTCTCAAGAATTTTGATGGATTCCTTTCTCACATTGAGGTCCTTCATCCACTTTGAGTCTATTTTCCTGTGTGGTGTAAGGAAATGGTCCAATTTCATTTTTCTTCAAGTGGCTGTCCAATTTTCCCAACACCATTTATAGAAGAGGCTGTTTTTTTTCCATTGGACATTCTTTCCTGCTTTATCGAAGATTAGTTGACCATAGAGTTGAGGGTCTATTTCTGGGCTCTCTATTCTGTTCCATTGATCTATGTTCTGTTTTTGTGCAGTACCATACTGTCTTGATGATGACAGCTTGGTAATCCGGAATTGAGCTTGAAGTCCGGAATTGTGATGCCACCAACTTTGGCTTTCTTTTTCAATATTCCTTTGGCTATTCTAGGTCTTTTCTGGTTCCATATAAATTTTAGGATTATTTGTTCCATTTCTTAAAAAAAAATGGGTGGGATTTTGATAGGGATTGCATTAAATGTGTAGGTTCCTTTAGGTAGCATAGACATTTACACAATATTTGTTCTTCCAATCCAGGAGCATGGAACATTTTTCCATTTCTTTGTGTCTTCCTCCATTTCTTTCATGAGTACTTTATAGTTTTCTGAGTATAGATTTTTAGCCTCTTTGGTTAGGTTTATTACTAGGTATCTTATTTTTTCGGTGCAATCGTAAATGGGATTGACTCTTTAATTTCTCTTTCTTCTGTCTTGTTGTTGGTGTAGAGAAATGCAACTGATTTCTGTGCATTGATTTTATATCCTGACACTTTACTAAATTCCTGTACAAGTTCTAGCAGTTTTGGAGTGGAGTCTTTTGGGTTTTCCACATATAGTGTCATATCATCTGCAAAGAGTGAGTTTGACTTCTTCTTTGCCAATTCGGATGCCTTTAATTTCTTTTTGTTGTCTGATTGCTGAGGCTAGGACTTCTAGTACTATGTTGAATAGCAGTGGTGATAATGGACATCCCTGCCGTGTTCCTGACCTTAGCGGAAAAGCTTTCAGTTTTTCTCCATTGAGAATGATATTTGCGGTGGGTTTTTCACAGATGGCTTTGATAATATTGAGGTATGTGCCCTC
>PISX010019199.1:5582-38814 GCA_004024625.1 Mellivora capensis
GACCAATGGAACAGAGTAGAGAGCCCAGATATGGACCCTCAACTCTATGGTCAAATAATTTTCGACAAAGCAGGAAAAAATATACAGTGGAAAAAAGACAGTCTCTTCAATAAATGGTGCTGGGAAAATTGGACAGCTATATGTAGAAGAATGAAACTCGACCATTCTCTTACACCGTACACAAAGATAAACTTGAAATTGATAAAGGACCTCAAACTGAGATAGGAATCCATCAGAATCCTAGAGGAGAACATAGGCAGTAACCTCTTTGATATCAGCCACAGCAACTTCTTTCAAGATATGTCTCCAAAGGCAAAGGAAACAAAAGCAAAAATGAACTTTTGGGACTTCATCAAGATCAAAAGCTTTTGCACAGCAAAGGAAACAGTCAACAAAACAAAGAGGCAACCCACGGAATGGGAGAAGATATTTGCAAATGACAGGACAGACAAAAGGTTGATATCCAGGAATTTATAAAGAACTTCTCAAACTCAACACACACAAAACAGATGATCACATCAAAAAATGGGCAGAAGATATGAACAGATGTTTCTCCAATGAAGACATACAAATGGCTATCAGACACATGAAAAAATGTTCATCATCACTAGACATCAGGGAGATTCAAATTAAAACCACATTGAGAGACCACCTTACACCAGTTAGAATGGCCAAAATTACCAAGACAGGAAACTATGTGTGTTGGAGAGGATGTGGAGAAAGGGGAACCCTCTTACACTGTTGGTGGAAATGCAAGTTGGTGCAGCCACTCTGGAGAACAGCGTGGAGATTCCTCAAGAAATTAAAAATAGAGCTTCCCTATGACCCTGAAATTGCACTACTGGGTATTTACCCCAAATATACAGATGTGGTGAAAAGAAGGGCCATCCGTACCCCAATGTTTATAGCAGCAATGGCCACAGTCGCCAAACTGTGGAAAGAACCAAGATGCCCTTCAACGGATGAGTGGATAAGGAAGATGTGGTCCATATACACTATGGAGTATTATGCCTCCATCAGAAAGGATGAATACCCAACTTTTGTAGCAACATGGACGGGACTGGAAGAGATTATGCTGAGCGAAATAAGTCAAACAGAGAGAGTCAATTATCATATGATTTCACTTATTTGCAGAGCATAACAAATAACACGGAGGACATGGGGAGATGGAGAGGAGAAGGGAGTTGAGGGAAATTGGGGGGGAGATGAACCATGAGAGACTATGGACTCTGAAAAACAACTTGAGGATTTTGAAGGGGCGGGGGGGTTGGAGGTTGGAGCAGCCAGGTGGTGGGTATTATGGAGGGCACGCATTGCATGGAGCACTGGGTGTGGTGTAAAACTATGAATTCTGTTATGCTGAAAAGAAATGAAATTTTTTAAAAAAGGAAAAAAGAAAGAAATGAAATTTTTAAAAATCAAAAAAACAATTAAATAATTAAATAAATGAGGTTCTATGTAACTGCCAAAATAAATGAATTAACTTTTACCTTCAAAAAATGGTAAAAACACCAGCTTGAGCTATCAAAAAACAAGCAAATAAAGGCACTGATAGACTAACTATGGAGAAAACTCAGAGGAATCATTGAAGGTTGAAGGTTGTGTGTTTATGTGGGGATGTGGGTGATTGTTAATCTTCAGTTTTAATAAAAGTGATGGAAGATGGTGAGACTTCCGGCCAACTCACAGTCCTTCTTTTCATTCACCAAGGCTTTGGGGAACTCCACACTCATAGCCTTGGATGTAATACAGAGCCATGGGCCCAATATTTCTGTTCAGTCCTGGGAGGAGGCACTCTAGAAATGTTCCAGGATTAGTACTTAGGCTTAACCATTAGAGATTGCTGCTGTTTAACCATTTTGACCCATCTGGTCTGCAACTTTATATGGCTCAACTAATATTTAAGGCTGGAAGTAAAACCAGAGTGAAGTAGTAATAACTAAAATTTGAGCATGACCATTTCTTCATTATTACATAGTGATTTGCTTGAAACCAAATCACACATAATTTTGTAAAAATATTAAAACTTATTCTAGAGGCGCCTGGGTGGCTCAGTGGGTTAAGCCTCTGCCTTGGGCTCAGGTCATGATCTCAGGGCCTGGGATTGAGCCCCACATCAGGCTCTCTGCTCAGCAGGGAGCCTGCTTTTCCCCTCTCTCTGCCTGCCTCTCTGCCTACTTGTGATCTCTCTCTGTCAAATAAATAAATAAAATATTTAAATTAAAAAAAAAACTTATTCTAGGGGCACCTGGGCGACTCAGTTGGTTGGGCCTCTGCCTTTAGCTCAGGTCATGATCCAGGGGTCCTGAGATCAAGCCCCACGTTGGGGTCCCTGTTTAGCTGGGAGCCTGCTTCTCCCTCTCTCCCCTTCTCATGCTCTATTGCTCGCTATCTCTCTCTCAAATAAATAAATAAACTCTTTTAAAAAACTTATTCTAATAAGCGTGTGGTATTTATTATCTCAGAGGATTCCAGTTAATGCTCTATAATTACACTAATTGTGTCCATTTAGTCCTAGACCGCTTTGGGGATAGAGCTTGTGCAATCTTATGCATCGGCTTATTGCCAGGACCATGCTATCCCTGAGAGAGTTAGTCCTTACTCAATATTTTTAATAAATTAAAAATTGAATAAATAAAGAATGAACACTACTTTTCTTCTTAAGAAATGATGAAATGTTTAGGATCTATATCTTAACCATACCACTAACTAGAATTTTGAGATTCAGGCCAATTTCTTGATCTTGCTGAGCCTAATATCTCTCAACTATCATGGGATCTGCTTGATCCCATGACCCCAAGATCATGACCTGATGATCATTTCACCTGATGCAGCATTTTGGAGCATGTTGGGGAAGCACTTTCAAAACTTCTGAAATCTGGCACCCTTCTACAGCCCCTACTTGACCCATGGGAAACTCTCACATTCCTCCATCCCAAACAGATAGAATACACCTCACAGCTGTAGCCTACTCCCCAGGCCCACTGCCTTGGAAACAAGCACCACCCTCTGTGCCCACATGTGAATCCCTCACATTTCTAGGGAATGTACCTCAGGAGTCACTACTAATTTAAGAAACTGAATTAATCTGGGGGAAGCCTAGCTTTGCTTGAGCTTTATGGGATATCCCTTCTGTGGTGATTACCACATGCAACAGAGAGAGGATCAGGGAGCAGGAGACTTGTGGTGGGCAAAGACACATTCTGAGCTTTTGTTTCCCCTTCTGTGAAATAGATGTGGTAATATAATATCGTCCTTTTGTGGTAGGCACTAAGATGTGGAATAAGTATGTCAAGCTTGGGTACTCAGCTCCTCAAAAAATGTTCATTTGCTGCCCTAGTTATTCAGTAAAAGAGGATTATACTAACATAGGGCAATAAAAATTCATGATCTATTCATATAGTAGAAAATGGCAAAACAACTAATTAGATGGCTATCTCTCCATATAGAGTGAGAGCTTGTGAGGACTGGATTATTATTTACATCATTCACAGTATCCAGTGTGATACCCATCCTTGAGATGTTGGATGGATGGAGGGAGGGGGGGGGCTTTTAGAGAATATCCTTGTGTATCCCTTAGGTTATTTCAGAGTCCCTCCCTCCCACAGCACAGACTGTGTATACCATGAATTTGGTCTATTTGGCAAAGAAGGGGGAGAAACACATGATATAATGTGGAACACAAGGTATTTTTTTTTCAAAAAAAGGATATTTATTAGAATGTCTTTTTACTACCTCTATTTTCAATACCTATCAGGCACTTCAGAATATCTGGGAAGAGTAGATATTTCAAAAATGCACTTAGCATTGTCATCTATATATACAGTATTTGAGGGATAAAGTGCAGAGACAAAACAATGGTTGTAATATGAAAATGTCTTCTAAATATGACCAGTCTGGCACAGAACCTTCTTTTCTTCCTCCTCAAGGTCGTCTACTTCATGTCCTCTTACCCACTGAACAAACATGGACGCATGTTGTTCCTGATGTCATTTCGAGAGGTGGTCTAGCGATTCTATTTCAAAGTCATTTTCAAAAGACATTTCTTTTCAATGATTTAAAAAAAATGGGCATTTAAAAGACATGTGATTTTTCTAACTCTACTTTATCGTATGTTGGCAACCTCTTTACATCTAGAAGGCCTAGATGTGGCAAAAGTTTTCTTTTGAAACGTTGGGTGGTGGGGACAGTCAGAATAAGACAAATAGAATATGATTTCAGTCATGTGTAGAATTTAAAAATCAAGGGAGCTCAAGAAAAGAAAGAGAAATACCAAGAGACAGACTCTTAACTATAGTGAAAAATGGATGATTAAGAGTGGGGATGGGTGAAATAGGGGATGAGGATTAAGGAGGGCACTTGTGATGAGCACAGGGTATCTTACAGAGGTGTTGAATCACTATATTGTACACCTGCAACTAATACTACACTGTATGTTAACTAGCTAGAATTTAAATAAAAACCTAAATTCATTTTAAGTTACTTTTTTAAGTTCATAGCAGAACACAAATTCATGTAATTCAAGCAAAAATTCATAAGGGAAGAAAAGAATGTAAGAAAAAAGGAAGTGAGTAAATAATGCAGAATTTAAACTATTTAATAATAAAATGATGTATTACGTTGCTATTGTAAATGAGGCAGAAATTGAGCTTTAAAAAATCAAAAGGAACACAAGGTATTTTAACATAAAATGCTTTAAATTAACTTCAAAAGCTGGTCTGGCAAGAGTACAGACATTGCAAATATCCTGACTCTGGATGTAGACTCCTCCAGGTGGAAGGGAGCTTGTCACCAGCACCAAGATGCAAGTGCTTTATAGTTGCCTTCATTTCAGGAGAAACTGATACAATCTTCCTGGAAGTCAATTCAAAAACATGCATAAAAACCTTATGAATTCTTCTCATCTTTAAAACAGTAATTCCACCTCCAGGAAACTATACTTAGGAATAAATCAGAGATGTAGCCAAAGGTTGATGTACGCAGATATGCTTGGGAACATCATTTATAATAGTGAGAACTTTTAAGTGACCTAATCATCCAACATGAGGAATTATTAAATAAGCAATGATACAAATCATGCTTAATACATTTTAAGATAAGAAAAACTGGTATACTGATGATTAAAAAATAAAGCAGAGCATAAAATTGGTTTTTATAGAGTCATTCTATATGTGAAAAATACAACTTAAAAATTTGAGGAAAAACTTTATTTTTTATTTATTTTATTTTTTTTTTATTAGAGAGAGAGGCAGTGAGAGAGCATGAGCGAGGAGAAGGTCAGAGGGAGAAGCAGACTCCCTGTGGAGCTGGGAGCCTGATGCAGGACTCGATCCCAGGTCTCTGGGATCATGACCTGAGCCGAAGGCAGTCGTCCAACCAACTGAGCCACCCAGGCGTCCCAAGGAAAAACTTTAAAAAATCAAAATGCTACTAGTGGTTACCCATGAGAGGTAAAATAATGGATATATTTTACTGTTTTCTTTATACTTTGGGAGTTTTAGATATGTACTACATCTATTTCTTCTATAATAAAACATAAATTCTCAGAAAGAAAAATATATGAGGTTTATGTAGTGAAATATTAGAGACAGAAAAGATTTTCTATAAAATATAAGTGCATTTTTAATATTCTTCTCCATGGGCTTTGAGATGTTAATGTATCATCTAAAAAGGTTAAGGCTAAGTCTTAGAAAAGGCAAAAATAGCCTTTTAGTGTATCTTGCAAAAGGATTATAATTATTAGGTAATTTTTTACTTAATAAGGTTCATATTGGTGTCACTCATTTTAAGAAAACTTAAATGCTGTAAATATGAAAGATGAATTGAATATGATACTGTGCCTTTTTTTTGCATATATTTTGGCCAGTAAGACCACCAGCACCTGTTACTTAGAATAATAGAATAACGTTAGAAAACATGGCAAATATATAAATATTTTTTATCATGACTTCTCCTCTTGGTATAACCCAAATGCCCATGTGTGGATTGACCCTCTTGACCTCTTCTCCAAACCAAGGAAACACATTCTCATATTTTCATGTTAAGAAACATTACAAACACTGTCCTTTTTTTTTTTTTTTTAATTTGCCACAGGAAACTCTGGTGGACCTATATTCAGTACTCTTTATAATGGACACATGCGAAAACTTGCAGATTTTAAGAAAAGGGCAAGAGAATGTTCAGGGAGAGAACACATGGGAGAGGCATTTAAACATCAATAAATTTTCAATATTGATAAGTCACTTATTAGAAAAAAAAATACTGTCTCTAAAAGTCTACCCAGTGTTAGGCTCTGTGCTGGTCACTGGGGACATGGTCATGGAGCTGACCCCAGGGAGCTTATATCTGCCACTTCATCACAGCTATGGGGAGGGAGTGAGGTGCTTAGTGAGTCCAAGGAGAGAGACCATGGCATCAGGGGAAGGGGCATTCTTGACAGACAGGGGAACAGATTTTGCTTCCTATTTTTCCTATTCCAGAAAAGAGGTCCTCTGTCAGGATGTGGAGGGAACCCAGGAAGCCTGCTTCTACAGTCTCCTGTGAGTGCCAGTTTTCCTGCCTTGCCTTCACTCCAACAAATTAGAGGCATGTGGTGCCATAAAATTTAGAGCTTTTTAGTGGTTTGCTTGTATATCCTGAGTCATTTCTTGTCTTGACCCAATTCTGGTTTGGGAATCAGCTTTCTTGGCTTTTCTAAATTAGTTCACATTCATTTCTTGTTTTCCTGCTTTGAAATGGATTCAGTAGATAGTCACAGAAAGAACACTAAGACCCCACTGCATGCCAACAACTGGTCCCCACAATTCCCAGAATTCTGGTGGCCAGTTGTCTACACTCCAGGCTAGAGACCAGAATATATTCTCTAGAAAATCTGATCAACCCGAGAGAAAAGACAAAGTTACTAACATCAGAGGATTCTCCAAGGAAATATTCCAATATACATTTCACAATGAACTTCACAGATGAAGAACCTCACATAAGTTCTGGATCAGCCTCTCAGTGCCTTGCTTTAAATATAGTCAATAAACCAAACATCATCAAATGCCTTAAGGAACGTGGTTCACATGGGAATTAAAGACCAAAACTAAGAAAAGCTTATTTTTTTAAATGTCAAAGGAACACTGAAAAATAAAATTAAAAAAAAGATTATTTTGTATGTGATTATCCAGTTTTCCCAGCAGCATTTGTTGAAGTGATTATTCTTTTTCCATTGTGTATACTTGGGACTCATGTCTAAGATTAGTCGGCCATATACAAATATATAAATTTAAAAATGTCAAAGGAAATAGAAACTATATAGGGAAACACCACCACCACCAAGCTATCATAAATATTCTCAGCAATATAAGAGAAAATACTGTATTTAGGGGGAAAATGTAGATACTTTAAAATGAAATATGAAGAGAATAAAAAAATATATCTTAGAAGCTAAAGATAGGATAGCAGAAATAAAAATATAATAGAAAATTCAGAATATAAACTTGAAGAAATCTCCCAAGAAGGGAGGCAAAAGAGAATGGAAAATATGAAGAAGACATGATACTTAGAGAACCAGCCCAGCATCACCAGCATCCAAAATACAACAACTAAGAGCTCTAGGAAAAGAGAGTGGAGATAATGTAGAGGAGGAAATTGTCAAAGAAATAATTAAAGATTGCACAGACTGAAGAAGACAAATGTTCAGTTTGAAAAGGCACACAGAGTGGATAAAATCAAACACAAAGCACATAATCGTGAAATTTCAGAACACTGCGGATGAAGAAAGATCCTGTAAGATTCTAGGGAGAATAAAAACAAGCTTATTTACAGAGAATGAGGAAATAGAATGTATTCTGGGTTCTCTACAACCTCCCTAGAAGACAGAAGATAATAAATCAATACCTTTTAAATTTGGAAGCAAGTCTACCCCTAGCAAAATAAAACTCAGACAGAAAGGTAATATAAAATAAATTTTCCTGTAGACACAGTTTCAAAAATTGATCTCAAAGCACTGTTTCTCTGGGAGCTGCTAGAAGATATGTTCCACACAGAAAGGGAGAAAACTGAGTAAGAAGAACATATGGATGCATGAAAGAGTAGTAGTCACCAGGATAGAGAAGGAACCCTACGTGTGAGGGGACAGAAATCTACAGAAACAACAGCTGTGTATCAGGCTGGAGGGAATCTAACACAGACTAGAGCAGACCAAAGGGCTCTGGGGAGGTTTCATGAAGAGGAGATTGATAAATAATTAAATTGTCTTAACATTCCAAGGAAGTTTGAGGCCTAATTTATGATAAATGCATAGAAAATAGATACAGAAAGTCAGAAAAAAGTGTATTCCAAGGAAAATGGGACAAGAATGTTCTGGAAAGAAAAAGAAATCATGTGTATAATTCATGACTTAGCTGGTAAGGGAACTTGCATAATTACAATAGTAAGATCTCTAGGTGGGAGAAGTTGGAGGTGGTGAAAGAGGTAGGTCTTCATCTAATGTAAGAAAAATTAAATGCATCCTGTCTAAAACTGAGAAACTGAGGCAAAAATAAAAGTATTTTATCTAAAGACATAGAAATACCAAAACAAAATAGAAGCAGAAACAAAAAGAATGCAAATCAGTTGCCTCTGGAAAAAGAGAAATTGGGGAAATAATAGGGAGAGGGACTACTCTTTTCTGAACAAACTTTATAGTACAACTTGACTCTTTAAATGTATTACTATGATAAACATTTTAAAAGCAATATTTTGATAACCACATTAATAACAAAGATGAGTTTGTTCAATGCTTCTTCTTTTCTTATTTCAAATGGGGAAAAGTACTTGGAGCAAGTTTATTGCCTTGCTCTCTTCTCCTAAAAACCCTGCAAACCCCCATAGACTAATAGAGACCAAAAAATGTGAAATTAATCATCAGATGGCCTTGCCTTATTTCACCCATAGATTCATTCATTTGTTCATTATGTACTCATTGTGTTTTTTCCTGTGCCAGGCATTGGGCTAGGTTCAAGAAAATCAGACCCATAAACAGGTAGATTCAATGATAGATAGATGATAGATTAGATAGGTTGATAGATAGATGATAGGTAGATAAGTATAGATAGATAGATGAGGATGATAGATGATAGATAAAACAGATAAATGATAGATAATACATGGTAGATGATACAAAGATAGATGACACATAGATAGATGATACATAGATGATAGATGATAGATTGATAGATGATAGATTCTGTGTCTATGGTAAGTTGAAGCAGATGTTCTCAGTGACCCACCAACATGCCTCTGACCTTCTAGTGAGCTTAACAATCTACAGGTACCAGTATCTGTATCTCTGTGTCTAGAATTCTTTTCTAGAAGTGCATAAGGTCACTCTGCCCATAGTGAGAAATGCTAAACACACATACACAAGCACAAAGACCTTATCCAATGAATGTTAGTTGTCAGTGCATAAATACTCTTAGCTCCCTTACCCCTTGGGTGGAAAACTGAGTGCATCAAATTAGCTCACAATCACTCTGTGGGAGTAAGTCTCAATTTTTCAGTGTTTTGACTTTAACATACATCTATGCATCTTTATTTTTTTTATTTCTTTTCAGCGTAACCGAATTCATAGTTTTTGCACCACACCCAGTGCTCCATGCAATGTGTGACCTCCATAATACCCACCACCTCCTGGCTCCCCCAACCTCCCACCCCCTGCCCCTTCAAAACCCTCAGGTTGTTTTTCAGAGTCCATAGTCTCTCATGGTTCATCTCCCCCTCCAATTTCCCTCAACTCCCTTCTCCTCTCCATCTCCCCATGTCCTCCGTGTTATTTGTTATGCTCCGCAAATAAGTGAAACCATATGATAATTGATTCTATGCATCTTTATTGTCTGCCTTTCATTCCTAACAACCTCACACTTCCCAAATAAACTTATTGCATTTGAAACTTTGACCCAAAGTCTGCTCAGGGGAAATCTACAATAGGACAGACATGAAACTTTGGGCAACAGCAAAGATATACTGGGTATTTGGAGAGAGCATCACAGGCATTGAACCCAGGCTGGGAATGAGTAGGATGAGGGAAAGTGATTGGAGTAAAGGACAGCCCATGAGAGTGAGTGACTCCTTTGTCAGAAATTAAAGCATCCTTAGCAGTCTGCGGGCCCTTGGCTGGGAACAGAAGTACATAGATTCAGTACCAATTGTGGGCCCTGGAAAGACAGATGCTGAAGCAGGTAACGGCAAGATGAGAGGTTGCCAGATGGTCCACATACCAGGTGTTTGGGGGGCAGAAGAATCCACTCTGCAGGAGAGTCCCACTGGCCTGGGCTATTTGACTTCTCCCTCTTTCTGCATGCACACTCTTCCCCAAGCTCCATTCTTCATATTTCTACCAATTCTCTACCATCCCCTTGAGTTCCTCTCCTGCTGCCAATCCTCACATGTTGGTTTTCCTGAGGGTTCTCTCCCAGGCCTTCTCATGTCATAGTTATGGATTCTGTCTCCCCCCACCAGTGCTTCAGTTATCATATATAGGCCAAATAGTACTCATCTACATCTTCATCCCTGAGCTGTTATTTATGCTTCATGCACACATATCCAACAGTATATCTCTCTAAGAAATCTTGCCTAGCATCTTCCTTTACATCATGGCAGGTACTTGAAATGAATGGTTATTGGAAGGAGGTGAACTTCACTATGCTCTTGGTGCACAGCTTGCTTTAAAACCCAGCAATTTTCTATCTCTGGATGATTGAACATATTCTTCCTGGAAAATATTTCATGTTATGCCTCAAGGTGACTGGGTTGTATTACTCCAGGGGACACCATTCCCAGACTGCGAAGTGCTTTCATTATCATCTGAAATGCATTTCTTCATAAAGGCTTACTCCAGTCTTTCAACATAAATCAGATCTCCTTCCTCATAATTCCTTATCAACAAAACCATCACACTTTATTATTAGACATTTATTTGTGTGATGATATGGTACCATATCTATCTTATTCGCTATTTTACACAGAACATTTATCCAGTGTCTATTTTATAGTAGAAACTCAATATAAGCATTTATTAAATTAGTAAAATGAATTGAATTTAACCCTCAAATAATTCAATTTTTACTCTGTACCAAGAGGAGGACAGAGTTAAAGACCACAACAGCACATGGTACCTGTCTCCAAGAGACTCACAAACAACTGCAATGCAGAGAAACCCAGAAATACAAATATGCAAGAGATAGAGACATAACAGAAAAAAGGAATAAAAAAGAGATTAGGGTGAAGGGTAGGTATTGGTGCTGTTGTCAGAGAAGTAGGAGGAGGGGAGAATCAATGAAGGGTTACAAACCAGCCTGATTCCCTGCACTGCCTCAGGAGACTCAAGCAGCCTACACCTTCACTCAGTACATAAAATAGCACTAAATACAGTTTACTTCTAAGATGCTACAGCATTAATGATGACATAAAGGTTTTATGGGCAACATGGGCTGTGACCAAAATACCTCTGTAGAAAAATCAATAGAAACAGAATTACCATGGTGAAGGTAAGTAAGCATCTCTTCACTTTCAGTGGGACCATTCTGGCAATTTACAACTGTAAAAGAGGAGATTTCAAACCAGGCAAAGACCACACCAAAAAGGAGAATTGCAGACCAATATCACTGATAAATATGGATGCTAAAATTCTCAACAAGATCCTAGCAAACAGGATCCAATAGCACATTAAAAAGATCATCCACCATGACCAGATGGGATTCATCCCTGGCTTACAAGGGTGGTTCAACATTCGCAAGTCAATCAATGTGATAGAACAAATCAATAAGAGAAGAGAGAATAACCACATGGTCCTCTCAATTGATGCAGAAAAAGCATTTGACAAAATCCAGCATCCATTCCTGATTAAAATGCTTCAAAGTATAGGGATAGAGGGAACATTCCTGAACTTCATAAAATCTATCTATGAAAATCCCACAGCAAACATCATCCTCAATGGGAAGAAGCTAACAGCCTTCCCGTTGAGATCAGGAACAAGACAAGGATGCTTGTCGCTCTCACCACTCTTGTCCAACATAGTATTAGAAGTCCTAGCAACAGCAATCAGACAACAAAGAGAAATAAAAGTTATCCAAATTGGCAAGGAAGAAGTCAACATTTCTCTCTTTGCAGATGACATGATACTTTATATGGAAAACCCAAAAGACTCCACCCCCAAACTACTAGAACTCATACAGCAATTCAGTAACGTGGCCGGATACAAAGTCAATGTACAGAAATCAGTGGCTTTCTTATACACTAACAATGAAAATACAGAAAGGGAAATTAGAGAATCGATTCCATTCACTTGAAAGTGTGAGTGAGAAATCCCCATTTTCCTTTGGAGGTGATTCTACAATTGAGACTGACAGAATCCCAGTAAGAGAGTCATGAAAACCCCATGACAGTTGGATACAATACAATGGGAGTTTATATATTAAACCTCTTATTTTTTGTATTTGGGATGGTAGAGTCATGTTAATTCTGAAAGTTTTTGATATGTTGGGGCAAAATTACAAACTGAGTCCAATAAAAGATAACACTTTAGCAAATACATCTGTAAAATGATATCAGTTAGCTTTTGTTGCACAATATATCATCCCAAAATAGCATTTAAGAGAACAAACATTCACTATTATTCATGATTCTGTGGTCAGCTGAATCTGGAGCTGGATGGAAAAAAAGAAGACTAAGTCAAGCATTCTCAGCTTCTTCTTTCAAACTTGCAATCAGAGAATCCTCTTCCATCCAACAGGTGCTGCTTCTACATCATAAGCCACCCCCACCACTAACAATTGCCAGATTTTTGTCTTCTTCAGCATAGTGGGCATAAGCATTAATCCTATCATCAGCCAGTCATGTGGCATTCCAGGCAGTTCTCATCCTAATATATGAGAACCCTTTTTTTCTGTGGACACCGGCTAGGCATATGAACTATGTGCCCAGGAGACAAAAATAGAAGTTGACTTCAAGGCCACTCTGTACCCAAGGTTGAAAATGAATTTGCTTTTCCAATTCCCTCTTCCAAATTATGTCCAGCCATACTGCCCGATATAGTTCATTGAAGTTTTACAATAATATTAAAAACCTAGAGATATTTCAGTCATAAAATGCCCCATAGATGCCCCAAATTTGAATATAAAATCCCACCCACTTTGAAGTTCTCAGAATAAATTGATAGTTTAAATCGATAGATAAATTGAAGTTTAAATAAAGTGTAAGAAAATTAATCTTCAAAATTCAATTTCGTTCTCAAATTAATGTGAAGAGAATGTTTCAATTAAAAATTTTTCATATATAACTATAGATCTGCATGTAGTTGTAACCAATAATATAGAGAGATTCAGTGTATCCTTTGTATAGTTTACCTAAGTGATGTAATCTCTTAAAAAACCATAACACAATGTTGCAACCAGAATTCTAACATTGATGCAGTCAAGATACAGAATATTTCCATCACTACAAGGATCTTTCAGACTGCCCTTTTATAGCCACACCTTACCCACCTGTCTCCTACCCTCATCTTTCTTTAACCATTAGCAATTATAACTTATTCCTTTTTTATTAAACATTTTTATATAGTTTATTCTTTGGGTGTTGAGTTTGATAAGTTCTTTATAGACTATGGATACTCACTCTTTATCTATTATGTCATTTGCAAATATCTTCTCCCATTTAGTTGTTTTTTGGTTTTGTCAACTGTTTCCTTCAGTGTGCAAAAGCTTTTTATTTTGATGAAGTCCCAATTGCTCATTTTTGCTTTTGTTTCCCTTGCCTTTGGGGATGTTTCTAGCAAGAAGTTGTTGCTGGGGTCGAAGAGGTTGCTGCCTGTATTCTCCTCTAGGATTTTGATGGTTTGCTATCTCACATGACTTCATCCATTTTGAGTTTATTTTTGTGCATGACATAAGAAAATGATCCAATTTCATTCTGCATGTGACTGCCCAATTTTGATAACATCACTTGTTGAGGAGATTGTCTTTTTTCCATTGGATAGTCTTCCCTGCTTAGTTGAAGATTAGTTAACCATAGAATTGAGGGTCCATTTCTGGGTTTTCTATTCTGTTCCATTGATCTATGTATCTGTTTTTGTGCCAGTACATACTGTCTTGATTATTACAGCTTTGTAATAGCGCTTGAAGTCAAGAATTGTGATGCCATCAGCTTTGGTTTTATTTTTCAACATTCCTTTGGCTATTTGGGGTCTTTTCTTTTTCCATACAAATTTTAGGATTATTTGTTCCAACTCTGTGAAAAAAGTTGATGGTATTTTGATAGGGATTGTATTAAATGTATAGATTGTTCTGAGTATCATAGACATTTCCACAATATTTGTCCTTCCAATACATGAGAATGGAATGTTTTTCCACTTCTTTGTGTCTTCCTTAATTTCTTTCATGAGTGTTCCATAGTTGAGTACAGATCCTTTGCCTCTTTGGTTAGGTTTACTCCTAGGTATATTATGGTTTTGGGTGCAATTGTAAATGGGATTGACTCTTCATTTCTCTTTCTTCTATCTCATTGTTAGTATATAAGAATGGAATTTCTAATTTATTCTTAATTTTAAAGGATGTTACACTAATGGAATTATAAGTATATAATATTTTCAGACTTGGATATTTCATTCAGCATAATTGTCCAGAGATTCATCCAAACTGATGTATGGATCAATATGGTATATTTTATTGCTATGTAGTATTTCATGGTATCAATGTACTACACTTTGTTTCACTCAAATACAAATAAATGTCTATTTACAGGTTTTTGTGTGAAATCAGTGTTCATTTCTCTGGAATAAATGCCTGTGAGTACACTTTCTGGGTCTTATGATAGTTGCATGTTTAGTATTTTAAGAAAATGACAGTTTTCCAGAGTGAGTGCTTGTTTCACTTTACATTCATATCTCTTAATAGGAATTTTTCACAAAGCAAAAGTTTTTAATCTTGATGAGGTCAAATTTATCATTTTTTCTCAGTATACATTTGATGTTTTTAACCATCCTTAAGTCCCAAATATCTTCTTCTGTGATTTCCCTAAAATTTTATGGTTTTAAATTTTATATTTATACCCATGATTTATATCTTTTTTAGAGTTTTATTTATTTAATTTTTTAAATTTAATTTTATTTTTTCAGTGTTCCGAGGTTCATTGTTCATGTACCACACCCAGTGCTCTATGGAGTTTGTGCCCTCCTTATTATCCACCATTAGGCTCTCCCAAGTTAATTTTTGTATAAGATGTAATACTTAGAAGTTTTTTGGGTTGTGAGTTTTGGGTTTTTTATTTTTATTTTTAATTTTTTGTTGTTTTTTTGCCTATGAATGTCCAGTTACTCCAATAGTATTTGTTGAAAAGGCCATCATTCCTCCATTGAATTCTTCTGCACTTTTATCAAAAATCAATTAGTTATATCTGTATGGGTATTTACTAGGTTCTATATTCTATTCCACATATATGTCATTTCCTCCTCCAAGGCCATGCAGTCTTTATTGCAGCTATATAATTCATCCTGAGATTAGATAGATTGATTACTTTTTTTTCATATTCATTTTAACCAGTTGTCCCTTTTCCATATAAATTTTTGAATAATCTTGTTGATAGCTACAAAAGTATCTTGCTGGGCTTTTGGTGAGAATTGGGCTAAACCTGTGCATGGGAAGAATTGTCATCTTTGCTATAATGAGTCTTCTAATTTATAAATCCTTCTTTGACAGAATTTAGATCTTCATTAGATCTTTGATTTCCTTCATCAATGTTTTGTAGTTTTCAGCATACAAGCTATATACATGGTTCATTAGATGTACAGCTAAGTAATTTATTTTCTTGTTAGATTTATGGATTTAAATGGTTTTATTTTAAATTTGGTGTTCATTGCCACATGTAGAAATATACTTTTATTTTGTATGTTTATTTTGATTTCTATATATTTACTGAACTCACTACTTGTATGCATTTATTTGTAGACTCCTTATGATTTTCTATATAGACTATTATGTCATGTGTATATATAGGAACAACTAATTTACTTACTTCCTCCCTTCCTTCCTATATTCTTTCTTTTCTTTACTTTTCTTTTCTCTTCTTTTCTTTTCTTCTTTATTTTTTTTATTCCCTTCTGATATGTATGCATTTTAATTCTTTTTCTGGTCTTATCACACAGATAGAACATCCGGCTCCTATTTGAACAAGGGAGGTGAGACAGTAGTGGGAGCAGACAATTTTGGCTTTTTTTCAGTCTTGGTGGAAATCATTCAACCTTTCAAAATTGAGAATAATCTTAGCTGTGGAGTTTTTGTAGTTGTTTTTACCAATTTGATAAAGTTCTCATTCTGTTGCTAGTTTATTAAGAGGTTTGTTTGTTTATTTGTTTTAGTCATGAATGATTGTTGAATTTTGTCAAATTATTATTGTGTATTATTGATAAAGTCATGTGATTTTTCCTCTTTAGCTTGTCAATATGATGTGTTACACTGACTGATTTTCAAATATTGACCAACCTCCTTTCCTCGAAACAAACCCTACATTGTCATGGCATATAATTATTTTTACACATTGCTAAATTCTATTTTTAAAAATTTCGTAGGGGTGTTTTCATCTATACTCATGAGGCATACTGGTCTATAATTTTGTTTTGTTTTTAAACTGTCTTTGTCTGGTTTTACAATCAAGGTAATTGCTGGCTTCATAAAATGAATTAAGAAGTGTTTCCTCCTCTTCCATAATCTGTGAAAAATCATGTAGAATTAGAGTTAACACCCCTGCAAATGTTTGAAAAACTTCCTCAAAGAAATCATCTAAGGTTGGAGATTTTGAGAGGAGTTTTAGATTAAGAATCAAATTTCCTTGGGTTGCCTGTGTGGCTCAGTCAGTTAAGCACCTGCCTTAGGCTCAGGTCATGATACCATGGTCCTGGGATGGAGTCCCACATAAGGCTCCTTCCTCAGCAGGGAGTCTGCTTCTCCCTCTGCCTGCCACTCCTCTGCTCTCCCTGCCTGTGCTCTCTCTCTCTGATAAATAAATATAATCTTTAAAAAAAAGAATAAAATTTCATTAATATTTTAAGTTTATTCACATTATCCATTTCATATAAAGTGAGTAGTGGTACTTTGTGTTTTTTGAGAATTGTCTAATTTGTACATTTATGTGTGTAGAATTGTTTGTAACAATCCTTTATTATCCCTTTGATGTCTGAAAGAACTGACAGTATTTTCTGTTTCATTTATTCTGTTTCATTCATTTCAAGTTTGTATCTTCTCACTTTTTTTGTTATTCAGTCTTAGAACATATTTGTCATTTTGAAAATTCTTTCCAAAGAATAAGCTCTTTGTTTCACTGTTTTATTATTTTTATATTCAATTTTATTGATTTCTGCTCCTTTTATTGTTTCCATCCTTCTGCTTGCTTTGGATCCATTTTGTTCTTTTTCTAGGTTCTTGAGGTTGGAGAAAAAATTATTGTGATATTTTCCTATTCTCTAACAGTAAGAATTTAATGCTAAAAATTTCCTTGTCAACATTGCTTTAGCTATGTCTCACAAATATTTACATGTTGTATTTTCATTTATTTCAATTGTGTGTGTGTGTTTAAAAATTCCCTATGAGACTTTGACTATTGATTATTTAGAAATGTGTTGTTAGTTTCTACATGTTTAGAAAATTTCCTGTTAAATCAGTTGTTACTGATTTCCAGTGTGGTCAGAAAACACACTTTGTATAAATTCAATTTTAAGAAAAATGTTGAAGTTTCTTTTATGGCTCCAGATATTGTCTGTTTTAGTATGTGTCCATGTATATTTGAAGAAAAAAATGTTTTTCCGTTCTCTATTTATTATATTTTCTTGGTTGGTGATGTTGCATTTTTCTGTATCCTCGTTTTTCTGTTTAGTTATTCTATCAATTGACTGAAGGATGTTACATCTCTAACCATAATTGACAATTTGTTTGAAGGATGTTACATCTCTAACCATAATTGACAATTTGTTTGTGTCTCTTTTTAGTTGTATTGGTTTTGCTTTATATGTTTTGCAGTTCTGTTGCTTGGTTGGTACACATGTAGGATTGCTGTCATCTAGGTGGAATGATCATTTCATCATGACTGATATTATATGATGTTCCTTTCTGTCTCTGGTAATTTTCATTCCTCTGAAGTTTACTTTTCTGATACTAACATAGCCTTTCTTATTTTCCTTTGATTAATATTTTTATGACATGTTCATCCTTTTACTTTCAACCTGCCTGTCATATTTGAAGTGAGCTTCTTGTAGGCTGGATACAGATGGGTCATGTTTTAACATCCACTCTTCTAATCTCTTTCTTTCAATTGGTGTATTTAGACCATTTATATTTAATGTCATCTTTATTGCACTAGGACATAAATCTGTGCTCATTGAGATTTCCACAACCCTGGGATAAATGAGGTAAAATTAAAATCCAGTAAATTCTCTACCATGTTATTCCTCAGGCCTGAGGTGCCTAGCCAATCTATCTTGTCTCCACTTTTCAGAGTCTATGTTTGTTTTCTGTAGAGCATCCAGGATTTTTAGATTTTTGTTTTGTTTTGCTTTGCTTTTTAATTTATTTTTATTATTTTTTTACAGGATTTTTAGTTTTATTTGGCAGTAAGAATAGGGGAAAATATGTATTTTGCAACATCCCAGAAATAAACCATTCAAAGAATTTTATGTCCACATTCTACTTTCAATTCTTCTCATATTTATGGCTCATGGTTTGTGGGGGGGTTTTGTACATTTGTTTGTTTTTGCTTTTTTCTCATACTGAGTCTTCTTTAATATTTGGAGAGCATCAGTATTTCTAAGCAGCTAGAGCATGCGCTGTCTTCAACCAGGGAAAGTGTTCCTTCAGTAAGCCCAAAGTTTGACTGGTCCAATCCATAATCTCTGGCCTCATTTTTATAGTAAGTACAATTAACAGAGCATATGCATGTATCACAGTATTGGCTTCATGACCACGAAATTTTTTTTAAAAAGGGGGGGAGCTATTCCTCACCTCTTAGAATGTTAACCCAAATAATATGAGTTCCTTAAAAAAAATGCTATATCCCAAACAACATGTGTCTGAAGCCCCAAAAGAGTTTGAGGGAAGGAAAAGTGGGTAAATTCCTCTTTGTTTTAGTCTCTCCCAGTCCATCTGTATTTATGACCTGTGTGCCTAAACACAGTTTGGATGAGTATGGATGAATGTGGAGTATAATGAACATAGATTTAATTTTAAAAATTGTGCTATCTCAGTCAGAAGAATGGGGTCCCCTGAGGTAGAAGAAACTGGGAACAAATGTGGTAAGAGAGAGACATGAGTACCAAATCTTAACCTCATGTGAATTGTACCAACAAGTGATGTTGAAAATGGCAAGTGCAGAGGCACCAGTTTTGGCACCATATTTATAAATATGACAGTAGAGGCCCCTGGGTGGCTCAATCAGTTAAGCGTCTGCCTTCAGCTCCAGTCATGATCCCAGGGTCCTAAGATCAAGCCCACCATCAGCTTCTCTACTCAGCAGGAAGTCTGCTTCTCCATCTCACACTCCCCCTGTTTTTACTCCTTCTCTTGCTGTGTCTCTATCAAATAAGTAAATAAAATCTTTTTTAAAAAATTAAAAAAGAAATATGACAGTAAGTGCAAGTAGAAAGCCAAAAATCTACTGTTTTTATGATCTTTCTTAGAGTTGTTTGATCTTTTACCTATGTGCATGCACTATAAATCTAAATATAACAATTAGTAGATAAATCATGTGGCCTCCCCTCTGTTGATATCACTTAAGTGTTGCCCATCATGCCTTGCCACTCACCTCTTTTTTCTTCATGCTAACGTCACTCACACCATATCCTGACCACAGTGTCTGACAGGCTAGAACATAGGTCGAGACTAGACAGCTTTTCTCAGTCTGCCTATACTGATCTTGGCTTTGAAGCCAATATTCAAGTTAAAACAAATCAAATTAAATCAGCAAATGCTCATTGTGCACGCACTGTGAAGTGCCCAAAGGAGTGTAAACACATGCCTAATGCACAGGGGGTTACATCTACAACTGCACATTAGAAGGCAAGGATACAAGAGTCTCCAAAGTGCACATAGGTCACAAGAAGTCCCAGCTATAAAGCTAGAAGGGACATTGGAGAACATGGCTCCTTCCTCATGGAGAACTGGCTCCTTCCTCATTTGACAAAGTAGGAAACTGAGGCCCAGGCAGGAAACTACATTTGGCACCCAATCTGTTCTAACTCACCAGGGATCAGGTGAAGTGCAGATAACTGAAACTCAAAGCTTTTAGATAGTTCGAAAGTAAAACCAGGCATGGGGGTGTGGGGGAGGCACCTGGGTAGCTCAGTCAAAAACAGTTGCCTTTGGCTCAGGTCATGATCTCAGGGCTCTGGGATCAAGCCCCACATCAGGCTCCCTGCTCCATGGGGAGCCTGCTTCTCCCTCTCCCACTGCCTGCTGCTCCACCTGCTTGTATTTTCCCTCTCTCTCTCTCTCTCTCTCTCTCTCTCTCTCCCTGTCAAATAAATAGATAATTTTTTTTTTAAATGGAAGGGGCGGGGGGGGGGAGGTTGGGGGATCCTGGTGGTGGGTATTGTGGAGGGCACGCATTGCATGGAGCACTGGGTGTGGTGTAAAACTATGAACTCTGTTACGCTGAAAAGAAATAAAAAAAAAAATTAAAAAAAAAAAAAGGAAGAACCAGCACCTAAGACTGTGATTGTTCCAGAACATTCCTGGAAGGAAAGAGCCTGAGTAGGGCCTTAGAAAATGAGTAGAAGAGAAGGACTTCAGAAGAAGGGAACTTGACCTTCTGCAAATTGGAAAATTTTGTTCCAATAACGAATATATCTAATGGGACCACCTCCCTGACAACTATGCAGAGGGAAGGAGTTGGGGCTACGTTTGATGACTTACCTGGATGCCAGGGCTGAATGAGCAGACTTTTTCCCTGGCATGGAGAAGGTCAGGGGCATCTCTGCTCAAGCCAAAGCCCTATTTTCACAAGTACTGTGGTTTTATCTCCTAAACATCTTGCAAATTTCTGCCACCACCACCACCTGGTGCAAGCCTCCTTCCTTTCTTTCTAGACAGCTGCAAATGTCTTTAAACTGTTTTTTTTTTTTTAGTTCTCCCTAATCCTTTTATAAATTTTATTTTATTTTTCAGTGTTCCAAGATTCATCATTTATGCACCACACCCAGGGCTCGCTTTAATATGTGCCCTCCTTAATACCCACCTAATCCTTTGTCATCAGTTATTCAAACCACAGCTAGAGTGATGTTTAAAATAAGCTAACAAACACATGTGATAATGCCAATGATAAACTGCAAACCCTCTAATAGATAAATCAAGAAAATAAAAGGGAAAAAAAGAAGAAAAAGAAAAAGAAAAGAAGAAAAGACAGATAAAACAACCTCCTGAATATGGTGTCCAGGTTTTTCTGGTCTGTCACCTCCTCCCACATGTCTTCAACCTCCTGGGCACCATCCCCCTTTCTGCTCTACCTACAAATCATCTTTAGTTATTTCCTAATTAACATATTTCTACCTTCCACAGGGCCTCTGTGTATGCTGCTTCCTCTATCTGGAATGGCTACTTCCTCTCTTCATTTAAGTCAGATATTAGCTGAAAAGCCACATTCTTGACAAAGTTTTTCTTGAACCCCTGACTAGGCTAAATGCCTGGGCAGGCTTTTTTTCAACTTTACACTCAAATATGTTCTTTAGTTACTAGTTGTCTCCCAGTAAAGCTGCATTCTACAAGAACAAAAACTTTTTATTTTTAGGATGATGATTGCATAATTTTCAGTTCACTATCAATTACTTAGCAGAAGGTAAGTTAATATTTTATCAATGAATGAATGAATGATCTAAAACAAACCTGTTCTTTTTTTTTATCAGCAATTGTTTTTAACAAACCTGTTCTTAATTAATGATCAAGCCATTACTGAGAACACTTCCTCTGTGCCCAGACTTCTGCTAAACAGCATTCAGACAAAGAAGAGAAGACAGGTTTTGTTCTAGAATTCATTGTCAAAACAAGAGCAAGAAAAGCTGCATGTTTCTGTTTGTAAAACCCAGAACATGTTCCTCAAAATAAAATCACCCATTAGCCATGGTTGCCTCATCCTGGAAAAGCATAGTTCTCAGTGTGGAAGGCAAACATTCTCTGAGATGACCCTAAATGCTTTGATTTATCACCTTGTCCCTTCAGTTGGTGACCTTTTTCTAGAAGAAGGATGGCCTGTCTTCAATAGCCTGTTGTACTGTCTCTTAATTAAAGGGGGAAGGTCAAGAAAGGCCTGCGAATTTCTCAGAGACTTGGTGGACAGAGGCCCCTATAGTAATCTTTCTGAAGCCCAGGTGGAAACAAAAAGGACCTCACAGGACAGGTTTCCTGAGTAGACAGAAAATCCCTGCAGAGATGAATCACTGACAGGATGACGCAGACCTGAGGGTACCAATAGCTGGTGGCCCGGACCTCTGCCAGGTAAGTGTAGGGAACTCATCACCTAACAGCAGGATAGTATGGCACAACAAGAACATTGTATATGGTGACTAAAGTTTAAAGATTCATGTACACAAGGGTACATGGCTCAAGGCACAGTTTACATGTGAGGTGGGGTATGTTTTTATGTGTCTGAGTCTGAGTCTTTTCACACATAAAATTGATGTAAAAATAGGGCTGTCATGGCTGTGAAATGAGATTACCTGTATACAGTGCTTAGTAAAACACTGTGCAAGGGGCAACCTTCAATGAGTGTTGGAAAGCACAGTAGGGTTGGAAGCCATGAGTTCTAGACAGGCTAGGTATCTAATTTTGTGATTTCAAGCAAGTTGCTGGGATGGAAACCTGGATCTATGGGGAGTAACAGCATCTCAGTGGCAGAGATGGGAGCCAAGGATGAGTTCAAATCTGACTGGATGGTCGATAATACAAGCTACTGTTTAGGAAACTCTGACTCCATGCACCCTCCAGGCACTTGCATGTAAATTTTCTCTTCTCTGTCAAGGTAGCCAAAATTCCCTTGGTAGAAGCCCTCATACTGATAACTGCATTCATACTCAACTCTGCCTTATTTTCCTGTTTTTGACAAACAGCAGCCCTGAGAGAGACAACATCCAAGGTCCCTGAGTCAGCGAAAATCCTCAGGCAGGCATGGACAGTTTAACATTGCTTTGCAGCCTCTCAGGCACAGGGCCTGTTCGCATTATCATGCCTGTTTCTCCAGCCAGTTTCTCCACACTCTATAAATCTTTTGTTTCTTGCAAACATTGCAAGAGAAGTAAGCAGTGCAGAAGTGCCTATTCTTCTCCCTTCTGCCCAGGGTTTGTCTGTCCTAGTAGGACTTATTTCCAAGTGCAAATGCACACAGCTAATTTCTCACCTGATAGGAGCTGCTGAAAAACACAAAAAGTGTGTCAGTTCATCAGAGTCATTTGTCCCAAGGGGATACATGAACAAGTGGGAGACAAATATGTTAATTTGGTCAGAAAAAAAATGTGTTTCTCAATACATCATGATTACAAAAGGAGTTTGAATTAAACTACTTATGTATTCATTAATTCATGCATTCATTCACTCATTCAACACACATTTAAAAAGAATCTAACCCTGTGCAGGACACTAGAAATACCAAACCCAAAAGGGAGGTCCCTAGAATGGAGTAGAAAGCTTACAAGGCTTTGTCACCTAACTAAATTAGATTTGAGTTTAAATTCTGCCATTTACTTGCTGAATAGCCTGGAATAAGCTACTTAACCTCTCTAAGCCTTAGTTTCTTCATCATTGTTAAAATGGGAATGATAATAGCTACCATCCAGAGTATTGTAAGGTATAAATGTGCTAAATGTCTACACAGTGCCTAGGATTCAATAAGTACAAACTGCTATTACTATTATTATTATTACTATTATCATCATCATCACATCAATTCTACTATTACAAACAAATAATAGATGGTGTTTAAGGAAACCAAAAACAAGTCAAAGCTGGCATTTGTTATGATAACCTATTATTTCACAGAACTCCCTTTCTAGAATAAAAAGGGGGAAATAAAAGTTGGGAGATATTTCCAAGACAGAAACTCAGAAGTTTCAATGTCATACATGAATGGGTTATCATTTCTCTTACAGCTGTCAGCAACAATCACCAACAACATACTACTATTTATTACTCAGCTTTGTAGGACTCAGAAAAGGAAATTTAGTAGGTCTGTTGGGAGTACCCCTGTTCACATAGCAGATGGCTCAAAAAATAGTCAGGGTCAGAGTTCACCACAGCTGAGCATAAGTCAGCAAAGTGAAACTGTAAGTACAAAGGCAAGGGTGCCCAGGGATGTGTAAGTGGAATGATAGCTCATCTCCACTGGGCTCTGAATCTGGCACACAAAAAATGTGTTTAGAACAATGTCACTTGGTGAAGTGAACACCTTTGAGTGTTCATTATGTATCAGGCATTGTGCCAACATATTTATTTATTATTAAAAATAACTTTTTAATCTGTTATATTATGTAATATAATAGCCCTATGAGCCATTATTTTCCTCATTTTACAGTTGAGGGTACAGAAAGATCCGAAATGTGGAGCAGTCTTTCCAAAGTCACACAGCTGGTGAACCCAGTGTTTGATCCTGGAGCTTTCTGACTCCAACGAGGATGTGTCCACTGACATGGCTGCTTCTACATTGTGGACTCTTCTATGCATGATCATTTTGTTTCATTGACTAAGTAGGGAAGAGGTTATGTTTAGTACTTTAACATACCACAAAGGTACTTCTTGATATAAAAGAAAGAGGTGAACTTCTTATATAATATCTCAATTTTTAAAATGATATTACAATGTTGAACTCAGTTGCTACTTGTCTGCAGTGTTTAGGTGGAAAAGATACTTTGAAAATGCCTCTCAGGGGTGCCTGGGTGGCTCAGTGGGTTAAGGCCTCTGCCTTCGGCTCAGGTCATGATCTCAGGGTCCTGGGATCGAGCCCCGCCTCGGGCTCTCTGCTCAAGCGAGGAGCCTGCTTCCTCCTCTCTCTCTCTTTGCCTGCCTCTCTGCCTACTTGTGATCTCTCTCTGTCAAATAAGTAAATAAATAAAATCTTTAAAAAAAAAGAAAAGAGGGGCACCTGGGTGGCTCAGTGGGTTAAAGCCTCTGCCTTCGGCTCAGGTCATGATCCCAGGGTCCTGGGATCGAGCCCCACATCGGGCTCTCTGCTCCGCGGAGAGCCTGCTTCCTTGTCTCTCTCCCTGCTTGCCTCTCTTGCCTACTTGTGGTCTCTGTCTGTCAAATAAGTAAATAAAATCTTAAAAAAAAAAAAAAAGAAAAAGAAAAAAAAAGAAAATGCCTCTCAAATAGCTACAGTTGTCTGATGTATGTAAGAAGGACCTGATATTTCTTTAATCCTGGTTGTTGCCTAAAATCCCTTTCTTTCATTACTTTTTTTACTTCACTGGAAAAAAATGAATACAAAATCCTACTTGAAAGTGTTTATATTATTTTATTAACATATAAAAAAGTATTTATAATGTTGTGCAGCTGTATGTTCCTACCCAAAATAAATGGGTTATCTTTCAAATTCAATGTGTGAACTGATATTATGTGGGCAAAAGGAGTGCCCTCACAGTAGACTGATTTAACTCATACAAAAATGATACAGGAAAAGCATTGCTTCCCCATTTTACAGATAAGGAGGCTATGGCTTGTAGGGGTTAAACATCTTCCAGAACAGCTCACAGTGGGTTAAATAATAAATTTGAATTTAGAATACATGATGGATGGATTCTTTCCACTACCATGCCACCTTCCTTCACATATGCCTGTTTTTGTTTGGGTTTGGTTTGGTTTGGTTTGGGGGGTTTTTGGTTTTGTTTTTGTTTTACTGGAAGTTTCTGATAAAGTCCCAGTGTGATGATTTTTGTTTGTTTGTTTTGTTTTGTTTTAATTTAATTTTAACTTTTCAGTGTTAGAAGATTCATTGTTTATGCACCATACTCAGTGCTCAGTGCAATACATGCCCTCCTTAATACCCACCACCAGGCTCACCCAGCCCCCCACCCCCTCACCTCCAAGACCCTCTGTTTCTCAAATTTCAGAGTCTCCCATGCTTCATCTCTCCTTCCGATTTCCCCCAATTCACTTATCCTTTCCTTCTAATGTCCTCCATGTTATTCCTTATGCTCCACAAGTAAGTGAAGCCATATGATAACTGACTCTCTCTGCTTGACTTATTTCACTCAACATAATCTCCTCCAGTCCCATCCATGTTGATATAAAAGTTGGGTATTCATCCTTTCTGATGGAGGCATAATATTCCATTGTATATACGGACCATATCTCCTTTATCCATTCATCTGTTGAAGGGCATCTTGGCTCTTTCCAGTTTGATGATTGTGGCCATTGCTGCTATGAACAATGGAGTACATATGGCCCTTATTTTTACTACATCTGTATCTTTAGGGTAAATACCCAGTTGAGCAATTATGTTTTGTAAGCATTATTAAACCTGACCTAACTTATGTTGCTTGGTCACAATGACAGCAGTCAATCAGGTGAGACGGGCAAAGCCCACCTCACCTCTTAGGACCTATGGAAAAACTACAGCAACTTTACTGATGCTAAAATCCAAAGAACATCATCTGAAGTTCTATGACTTTCTGGGCTGCTGGTTAGAGATTCACAACACCCATTATGACAAACTCCTTTCCTTCTTGTAACCTCCAGAATGGGCTTCAGAAGCTTCTGTCCCATGAGGAGGAGGATTTCCTTCACAGTTCCTTCTCTCTCCTTTCATTTTGGCTCAGTGTGGGGCAGGGGAAGCTGAAGCCACCTTGATTATCTGGGGCACTGACAGTCACTATCACTTTGTGTCTCTGGGATATGCAATGATGTACGCATACCAATTCTGGTTTTTATGGGGCAATGGAGGCTAGCCTGTCCTCTCAACATGCTTTGCCAGGGCATGGACCTTAGAGAACCCCTGCTCCAGGGATTTATTCCCCAGATATTACCAAAGAGACTGTGTATCCCCAGAACATTTGCTTTCCTTATGGTCACTCCATGCCCCTCACTTCTACTGCCAGATCATTTCTTCCCAAAATGCAAGGCTGTACTGGGAGGTCTTTTGTTAGGTGAGCCCATGCCTGCCATCCCTGGTATCGGAGAAAAGGTTGGCCAGCAATTCTTCAGGTTGCTACCTTCAGATGATACAGTTTCTTTCAGAGTTAGGGGAAAGCAAAGTAAATGTTGGAAATAACTTCACAGGCTGGAGTAGCAGATAAAGGACTAGAGAGAAGTTGGCAGGACTGTGCCCCAGTACAACAGCCCCTGGGATGAGAATGGACTGGGGTCAAACTTCCACACCTTAGGTTTCTGGGTCATCCTCTATTATTCCTTGCCACTGTTGACATAAACCTGTTTCCTGCATTCAGGGGCTTCATTCCTTTGCTCCTACTCATACTCCCACTCTCACCCTTAATAGGAAAGGGTTTTTTTCCCAAGTAAAACCAAGCCCACTGGCCTTCCTTTCTGCTCTTTCTCTCAAAAGCAATAATTTCCCAGTTAGTTGTTTTGTCACAATATGAATACACAGGCAGTAAAACTTTGTATCATTTCAGATGAACAGATTTGCCCTGTCATTATGTTCCATCAACAAATGAAGCAAATACTACATGCCAGGCCCCATTCTTTGCTTGGCCATGTAAAGGAACAACAGATGCAATTATAGCCAAGAAAGAATGCATGGTTTAAGGTGGGTATTTTATTCAGTGTGGGTCTATATAACACAATACCATAGACTAGGTAACTTTAATAAGAGACATTTAGTCCTAAGGTTTGGAAGCTGGAAGCTTGAGACCAGGGCACCAGCACAGAGCAGGTTCTGGTGAGAGCCCTCTTCCTGGCTTGCAAATGACTACCATCTAGCTGTGCTCTCACATGGAAGAGAGAGAGAGGAAAGAAGTTCTCTGGTGTCTCTTCTTATAAGGACACTAATATACCATGAGAGCCCCTCCTTCATGACTCTGTCTAATTCTAATTACTTCCCCAAGACGTCATCTCCAAATACCATCATAGTTGGGGTTAGGGCTTCAACATATGAATTTTGAGGGGACACATTCAGTCCATTACATTCCACCCCTGTCCTCCAAAATTAATGTTCTTTCATGCAGAGCACATCCATTCCATTCTAACAGCCCCAAATGTCATTCTAGCAGAAACTCTAAAGTCCAAGACCCAAAGTGCCACCTAAATATCAGCTAAATTAGGTATAGTTGAGACTCTGGGTGAAGTCCATCCTGAGGCGAAACTCCTTTCCAATTGTATGAACTGTGATACCAGAAACTTCTAAAATTCAATGATGGGACTGGCAGAGGATCTACAGTCCCATTCTGAAAGGGTGAAGAAAGAAGGAAGGAAGGGGGGGACCAGTCCCAGACAAGTCCAAAACTTAGCAAGGATGATTCTATTAGGTCTTAAAGCCCAAGAATAATCCTCTTTGGCTTAATGTTCTGCTCTTCAGGCTTCTCTACACTGAACAAACATAAAATTGCAGTGACTCAAATTCCAAAAAAAAAAAAAAAAAAAGGACTCACTTCTGTTAGTAATTGAGGGTGTGAGGCTGCCAGGCTGCTTGTCCTTCTTGACCAACAGATGTTTCTGCACTATCCAACATCCATACATTAAAAACCAAATGTGTAAATCAGATAAGAAATAATTAGACCCATATCAGGAGGGCTACATGTATAGGGAAGTGTGGTAGAGAGTGCTCAAGAAAACAACACTGTATAAATGCAAATCCACTCAGACAAATGCAAACCTCTGGGTGAGACAGGAAATGAAGGTGAGGGAAAAGACTTGAAAACCTGTTGCCCAACAACAGGCTCTGTGCCACTTTTATCAGAACTATTCATCTCTGTATAGTTACTTTCCATGATTAACAACAAGGCCTGAGTCACTCCTAAGTAACCACCTTGCCAGGTACATACTCATGGCAACCCTCTAAGTTATGAGACATTGTTAGCATTTGGTGAGTAAGGGAACTAAAGAAAGGCAAGTTGAAAAGGCAAGTCAAGGTCACACAACTAATAAGTGACTCAGCCACATTTTTCTTTCTCTGAAATCATTTTTCAAAAATACACTCTCTAGTACATAGTACTCTCTATGAAAATGGGCCTATATTACTGAATCTCTATCTCTTGGAGTTTTAAGGGGACATTAACATAGAAAAGACTCCAAAAAGTACTGCAGTAAATACCTTATTTACTTTTGTTTAACCAAGACCAGCTCAACCCACAACTCCCCAGACCTACTGAGACATTTTATCACATCAAATAGACCTTTGAAGAACTCTAAACTTACATTCTGTTGCCTCCCCAACCTCCCCAGTAAAAGGCTATTTCTCTGGTCAATAGCTCAAACAAACAAACAAACAAACAAACAAAAACACATAGAAATACCCCCTTATACAAGTTAGGATGGTCAAAATTAACAAGAGAGTAAACAACAAGTGTTGGAGAGGATGTGGAGAAAGAGGAACCCTCTTACTCTGTAGGTGGGAATGCAAGTTGGTGCAGCCACTTTGGATGGTACGGAGACTCCTTATGGAGTTTCCTTATGGAGATTCCTTATGGAGAGTCCATTCCTTATGAAGACAGTATGGAGATTCCTTAAGAAATTAAAAATAGAGCTGCCTTATGACCCTGCAATTGCACTACTGGGTGTTTACATCAAAGATACAGATGTAGTGAAAAGAAGGGCCATCTGCACCCCAATGTTCTATAGCAACAATGGTCACAATCACCAAACTGTGGAAAGAGCCAAGATGCCCTTCAACAGATGAATGGATAAAGAAGATATGGTCCATATATATAATAGAATATTATGCAAGCATCAGAAATACCCAACGATCAGACGAATACCCAACTTTTGTATCAACATGGATGGCACTGGAGGAGATTATGCTGAGTGAAATAAGTCAAGCAGAGAGAGATTCGATTATCATATGGTTTCACTTACTTGTAGAGCATAAGGAATAACATAGAGGACATTAGAAGGAAAGTGAAATTAGAAGGAAAGTGAATTGGAAGAAATTGGAGGGGAAGATGAACCATGAAAGACTGTGGACTTTGAGAAACCAACTGAGGGTTTTGGAGGAGAGGTGGGTAGGGGGTTAGGTGAGCCTGGTGGTGGGTATTAAGGAGAGCATGTATTGCATTGAGCACTGAGTATGGTGCATAAACAATGAATCTTGAAACACTGAAAAAATTAGAAAAATAAAAAAGTTGACAGATGAGTGAGTAAAAGCCAAGGAGACCATTTAGCAAAGGAGCAGTGGGCTCAAGCCCCAGCCATTAGTCACATGTGGGCATTCATATTTAAGTTTCAATTAGCTCTAGTTTAATTTTTAAAAAAAGATTCTCATTCACATCAGCTGTATTTCAAGTCTACAAAAGCCAGATATGACTAGTGGATACTGTATTTGTTAGCTGAAATACCAAATATTTGTGTATGGCATAAAGTTCTGTTAAATACAGCAAGGCTGGGAACTTAGATTTGTGCCTATGGTATGGAAAAGGGAGACTACTCGGTAGGCTTAACTCCACTGATTCAGGTTGTTAAGCTACCAGGCTCTGTTTCCTATGGCCACCCTCAGCCAGGGAAAGGGCATAAATGTTGGCCTATTTTTCTCTCTCTGAGACTGGGACTATTCCCTATACTTCCCCACTTCCTAAGAATGATGGGAATAAAATGTGATAATATATACAGAAACATTTTAGATTCATATAATAGCTTTCTGGCTAAAACTCAAAAGTGTCATTATGTCCCTCGAAGCACTATGCTTTATCCATATTTAGAAATATTAATATTCAGACTCTTATACAATCCCTTTTGATTGGAGACCTACATTTATATGTAATGACTTTTTAAAATCCTACTGCTTTTTACTAGCTCCATTATCAAAATGATGCTCTTATAGCTATCTTGCCTACCACTGCCAAATTTTCCTAAAATATCCATTTTCCCAAGTCCTCCCCTGATCAGAAGCCATCCGTGGCTCCCTACTGTGTTGAACTCTGATCCCTCCTCACTGGGGTTTCTAACCATCAGTGCAGCCCCTCCCATATCTCTGCCCCCTGCTCCCATATCTCTGCCTCACTCCACAGCCTCATTCATCCTCTGGGTCTTATCAGTAATCAGTGAGTCTCTGCAGTGAACAACATGGTAAAGCAGAGTCATGGACTACCTGCTCTTGGAGGGACAAGGAGGGTAAAGAAACAATGCCTCAGAGAAGAGGAGGGGAGACCCAGTCAGGTTCCTGCCCCTGAAACCTTGTTCACTGTCTCACCTTTGTGACATTTTCCAAATTTATCAGGATCCTCAGAGAGTGGGCATGGAAACAGTAAGTCTGAAGGCAAAAATCCATGTTTTCTCTAATTTTTCTTCCAAAAGTGCTGTATCAAGTGTGCCAGTTTGCCTAAGCACCAGTCTTCTCAGAATCAAGGGTGACATGTGTCCTCTACTCTAAGCCATCCTTCACACCCTCAGATCAATACCCAAACCTCTCTTTGCTCATGTCCCTTTCTTAAATTTAATCCTTCTGTGAATTTTCCTTCCCTCTGGGTAACATTTCAGACTATCAGCCTGGCATTCAAGACCCTACATGATCTGTCTCTTCAGGCTCATCTCCACTACCTCTTACACCTGAAATTTGAGCAAGATGAGGGGGTCTCATTGTCTTTGGGTGGGACACAGCATTATCAGCTCTATTTTTTTCTCCAAAGTACCTTAAGGATTCTCCCCCTTTGCTTCTCAACCTCCATCTTTAAGGTCTAGATTGGTTCTCCCAGGATAAAAACCAAACTCCCCACCATGACCTCTGAAGCCTGCCATGGTTGGGTCCTATTGGCTTCATCAGTCTCCTGCCATGCCATTCACCATTGCTTTTGTCCTGAGGCCACAACCACCTGAACTTTCTGTCCTTGACTGAGCTACTCTCTCAACTTTGGAGTTTCAGCACTTCTTGCCAAAGATATTCTGTCCCAGTCCTCCTATTCAGAGCACTCTGCTATACTCAACTTACAGAAGGCATCACTGCTTGTTGTCATTCATTTATTTACTTGTTTTTAACACAATAACTTGTCTATATTCTTCAAGAAGTGTTATATTCTTCAAGAAGTGCTTTATTTCTTATTCTTTTTTAATGCTTTTATTATGTTCAGTTAGTCAACATACAGTACATGATTACTGGTTGTTTTTTTTTTTTATTTCTTTTCACCGTAACAGAATTCATAGTTTTTGCACCACACCCAGTGCTCCATGCAATGCATGCCCTCCATAATACCCACCACCTGGCTCCCCCAACCTCCCACCCCCTGCCCCTTCAAAACCCTCAGGTTGTTTTTCAGAGTCCATAGTCTCTCATGGTTCATCTCCCCCTCCAATTTCCCTCAACTCCCTTCTCCTCTCCATCTCGCCATGTCCTCCGTGTTATTTGTTATGCTCCACAAATAAATGAAACCATATGATAATTGACTCTCTCTGCTTGACTTATTTCACTCAGCATAATCTCTTCTAGTCCTGTTCATTTTACTACAAAAATTGGGTATTCATCGTTTCTGATGGATGCATAATACTCCATAGTGTATATGGACCACATCTTCCTTATCTATTCATCCGCTGAAGGGCATCTTGGTTCTTTCTGCAGTTTGGTGACCATGGCCATTGCTGCTATAAACATTGGGATACAGATAGCCCTTCTTTTCACCACATCTGTATCTTTGGGGTAAATACCCAGTAGCACAATTGCAGGGTCATAGGGAAGCTCTATTTTTAACTTCTTGAGGAATCTCCACACTGTTCTCCAGAGTGGCTGCACCAACTTGCATTTCCACTAACAGTGTAAGAGGGTTCCCCTTTCTCCACATCCTCTCCAACACACGTTGTTTCCTGTCTTGCTGATTTTGGCCATTCTAAATGGTGTGAGGTGGTATCTCAATGTGGTTTTAATTTGTATCTCCCTGATGGCTAGTGCTGATGAACCTTTTTTCATGTGTCTGATAGCCATTTGTATGTCTTCATTGGAGAAGTGTCTGTTCATATCTTCTGCTCATTTTTTGATATGATTATCTGTTTTGCATGTGTTGAGTTTGAGAAGTTCTTTATAGATCCTGGATATCAACCTTTTGTCTGTACTGTCATTTGCAAATATCTTCTCCCATTCCGTGGGTTGCCTCTTTGTT